>CM035436.1:126709506-126784506 GCA_020310875.1 Ceratopteris richardii
GGTACATGGGACCACTCAAGATGGGATAAAATCCAAAGTATTTTTAGTATGGCTAGAATCTTTTGAAGAACTAAGGTTTAAAGTTGCATGAAATTACTATAGCTATGGATGACCTAATATGATTTTATTATTTCAAACTCAATAGTTTCATCCTGCTCCAATTAAACTTATTCATATTGTTCGCAGATGAGCACAAGGTATTGGTTGTTCCTAACTGTTTCACGTTTAACTCTCTTGAGACATAGAAACAATTTTTGTTTTAAATAAGTTGAAATCACTTCTGCTTAATATATGTATTTGCCTTCTCAACCAATTTGAAGCGTAATTGGTTCATTATAATTTTCTTTAGGAGCATTTTTACCCTCTCCGAGTCTCTTTGTGCTTGTATTCGCATTAATCAATATGATCATTTCTACTCAGGTTTAGGAAGAAGCATTGTCTCCATAGTGCAACATTACAAAATAGTTTGTCTAAATGCTAATGACCAAAGTCACATTCCTCACCCGATGTTTTCATTCTCAGAAACTCATATCTATGATGCATAAAATGTTATGAGACAATTTCTTATGCGTTTGTATGCAATCGCGAATTGATATTCAAAGTAAATGAAGGATCTTATCACTTAACATACCATGCCTGTACAAAGTAGTGTTCTGCATGTATCCACAGCCAATGTAATGCAATGAGATGCACTAACTACTGCTCGCATATCAACAGAAGTGCACAACTTCTGTTGTAATTAACAAGGAAATAAAATTGAACTTCCGTTAGAGTGGCGTCTTTGAGATTCAAGTTCATAATATAAATACCATGTAGTTTAGGTACTAACAGAAAACATCAGTTTACTATGGTTCTTAGATGCCAGATTCTACATTTTTTAAATATACGAGACATGTCAGTTTTATTTCCTGTTAAGTGATAGCAGCAACAACGCTCATTCTCCATTCTCAAATCAAACAATGCCTCTATGTCTATGATGGCGCAATCGCATGAGTTCAAAAGTTCATTTTCCCATTTTAATTCTTAAATGTTTTGAAACATCACTGCTAACAGACTTAATGCAAGGATTCAACGTCTGTAGAGTCAAGACAGAGGGAAAATTCATCCTTTTTCTTTACATAAAATCAGGCTTCATACCTCCAGGTTTGTGCAAATTCTCGCAATGATGTCGCTTCCTTTCACATTTTGTCATATGCATTGCGTTGGTGTTGATTCACCTTTAGTCAAATTCGCAGCTTCTTCTGCAGCTATGTATTCCTTTTATCCAGCAATCATGCATAATCTCATCTTCTGCCAATCATCATCTATCAATTTGCCGTATGACAGGAGCCCGCTTTCCAATAGCTTGATTCGCATCCTTCCATCTCCATGTTATATCCCTTTTTCTTTCTGCATCATCAACCTTAAATCTTTGGAACATATTTAAGGCCCATAGTCACCTCTTCCTGCGGTTGTCCCTGTTTCCCTAAAACCTTGTAGTCCATTGGAGGAACGTAGCCTTCTGCAAATACCTTGTGCAGAGGAACAATGGCTGTCCCTAACAGATCATCAGCAGTGAAGGTGTCCCTATCAAAAGTTTAATCAGAACCTCTGTGATCTCGCTATCTATAGTGAATGCGAACGTCTGATCCCAGTTTGGATTACTGCCACCATTTTCTATCACTCGACTTTTCAGTTTCTGCTTGTGGCATGTGATGATGGCATATGGATCTGATTTATCGAAGACATCTGCATCTAACAAATTATGGCCCTTCACAAGATGCAGAGTTAATTGCCCATGGTGAACCTTGGGAAAGAACTTCAAGCGAAGCACTAGCTCTCCGTGAAAATGACCATTTGGAAACTGCACTTTATACTTTGTAGGCTCAATCTGACGATTCATATATAGAGCGCCAGAGGAATTACAGTCACGCCCATGGATTCATCCCTTTCGTTTCTCTCCGAGTCGTAAACACTGACAGAGAGCTCCGGAACGCCATCAGGGATCTCGAACAGAAAGCTTTGATCCCACACAGGATCGCTCCCTCCATCATGAATTGTGCGACTGCGATGCTTCACAGGACCGCATGAGAGCAGACAATAGGGATCGGATTTCCCTGACCTGTCGAAGAGCTTCTTTGTGTCTCCGGTCTGAGAGCATATCTTCCTCAACAGTATGCTAAATATCAACTATAAGAAAGCCTGCAAATCATCATTGGTTTTCACATACACCAGTTAACTGCCTCGATCATTCAAGTAAATAACGAAAGGTTTCTAGTTGCATGTGATGTCAATCGTTTTAGCGGAAGGCTTCTGCATCTTCGGAACAGTCACAGTTAGGACTCCATTCCCCATTCCTGCCTTCACCTCCTCCACTTTGACATTTTCGGGAAGACGGAATCTGCGTAGAAACAACCCCTTGAACTCGCTCGACGCGATGCCACTTTTCTCCTTGCGTCCCCTACCACATGCCACCTTCCTTTCCCTGTTGTGCCGCCGCCTTCCGAGCTTCCTTTCCCCCACGTGAATATTCCTTCGATCTTGGATTACCTGCCACCATCCGGAATCCCCAAAAAAAACTCCAGAACAGCGCACGTGAATTCTTTTCATGATCATCTTCACATGTACGCTCCACTTAAAAACACTTTTATGCATATATATAAACCTATACATATACAGGTTCATGCGTACACACATAGGATACACTTTAAATTTCATGCTCTCACACTCACATTTCCACCATTGGTACACGCAAGAAAATTGAACGACTCATGCTCTTATCTTAGTTAACCATTGTAGGAACGAGTGTCTTCACAAGAAGATACCATAAAATACCATATCATTTGATAATGTTCAAATGCGAAAAAATTCCCATTGAACTTCAATACATGCAGAATGAGTTTTAAAGGTTAGAATTTACCATAATTTTAACTATATTGATATATTTCATTAATCGATTCGAAGCTTTGTAACGGTGCTCAAACTTGAATGTCAATTCTCGACCACATCCACCCCCTCTGAACCTGTGCATCCTCCGGATGCACCATCAACCTGCATACACAACATTAAATACAAGCGAGGATCAAGTGGTCATGGCAAATAAACACTACTTAAAGAAATTTCAACTTGATGCATGAAACCTGAATATGCATTAAACTTGGCATAAATCAAGAAAAGAAGGTAGACAAAAGCATCCCATACAACATATCAGAATACACTAATGCACTCAGACTAGAAATCATATGAGTAAATCGAAAACTTCTTAGCTCTCTCGTTAACTCGACCCGGTCAGATCTAGTAGCCTATCCGAAGCATTTGCATATACCAGTCTTCACTAACTCGATTTATGAAACTCGCTTCTGGCTTCCCTATTGATCTTCTATCATCTGAAGCCCCTTCAGACCCTTTTCTTATTTTTCTCATATTTTTATTCTGTTTTTCTTTATTTTAATTTTTTTATCCCAGCTCGACCTTTATATCTTTGCTTTTATTTTTATTTATTTATTTTTCCACACTTTCCGGCCTATGTCGAAATCGGATGCGACTCGTGGACCTGACCACCCGGCCAGGTTTAGCCCACCCATCTACCGACCCGACATAGCGCACGATTCACAATGTCAGCCTCATACGAAATCAACGTCAGCTCGTGGCTCTGACCACCCGGACAGAGTGACTCCACCCGCCTATCAACCCGTATGAGCGCGTAACAACATGTAGGTTAGGCCATACGACACAACTAGCGTCAGCTCGTGGCCCTGATCACCCGACCAAGGTAGTTCCACCCGCCTACTAGCTCATCGCAGCACCCAACAACACATACACATACATATAGATAGTTGGCTGGTATAAGAATTCTTTTCTCAAGATATAATCTGTCTGAAGATTAGGTCAGATGAGAGATCAAGAGTAGAAGTCGAAGTGTCTCACTCATCAAGTGCTCTTAAACACTAGTATATACAGATACTTAGTCTAGGTCTTCCCTTCACCTTCCTAGGTCTTGCTCTCGAAAGTTCTAGTCCATCTTCTAACCTTACTCATATAATCCTGGCCCTTATACATTACATGTAATCTAATTAGTGGCACGAGATTTTTGGTCTACTTAATTTTCTTATTTAAACGTTTCTATATGCATTATATGCTTAATCATGCAGTCTTTTTATATACACATATACAAGAGAGAAGAAAAAATTGAAGTGATAACATCTCACCAGTATGAAGTCAGAAGCCGCTTGAGCTTGTTGCATCCAATCTCCTCTTCTTGTTTCATTCTGAGTCGCTATCTTCAATGTATTGATTTGATTCCTGTCTCTTTCTTCAAATCAAAGCAAAAACATAAGATATATACATTCCTATTTACAAAAACATTCCTTTAAGCTTTATGGAATTTTATTGAAAAAGATTCTTCCTTCAATCTCACCTTCTTTAAAACATACTCACCAAAGAAACTGTGCTTGAAAAGAAGCCATCTCTGAACTGCATCAATCAAGGTAGCATTCTTAAACAAGTTAGATATGTGGACAAGCCATTTCATTTGCTCGTCCATTCCTTGTAGGCTCGACTGGCATACATAGCTTTTAGAAAATTCAAACATCCATGTTTCAATCGTTTGGGCATAGTCTCCTTTATTCATGATCCTCTCATGTGAGGTTACTCTCGATGAGTCAAACACACATGAATATAGAGTGTTGATTTTTAATATGCTTAAATCATCTTTAAAAATTCCGTGCAAGCATGAATTTTGATTCATTTTATGCTCGGGATCATTTGAGGAAATATCTTCAATTGCATCATTTCGAATATGTTCTTCATCTTCGTCGAAATAAACGTATTGATTAGATTCATTCAATTCCTTCATCAAATAGAAGTGAGCATCATGCTCAGATGATATTACATAATCATTTTTATCTTCCAATCTATCACGATTCCTTTCTACTTGAGTCCCATTAATTATGGTATCTGCTTCTTGTTCTAGTCTTTCCAGGAACTCTTCATCATTGTCTTTGTTATGTTCCCAGAATATTTCTCCCTCAATGTGAATGGAATCCATATCCTTATAATCAAGAAAATCTTGATCTTCAATTTCTTCATCCAAAATGTCATCACAGGATTCTACATCCATCTCCATCGACTCTTGCTCGTTCTCTTCTGAGGATGTACTTAGTCCACCTTCTTCAAGCATTGATTCTTCAATCACTGATTCTTGCTCAAGAATCTCATCATGTATGAGAATCTCAACATACGCATCCAAATCAACTTGAGCTTCATCGTTGCAATCGTTTGACTCAATAGTTTTACATTGGATATTCTTCAATGCTATACACGCATCAGATTTATCATATGTCACAATAAACATTTCATCTGCCACTTTATGCTCAATTTCTTCAACGTGTGGACTCAACTCAACATGATTATTTTTGACATACATATCAGTATTTAGAGGAATGAACAATGGTATTTTCCCATCCTCCTCATGTTCATTCATATTTCTCTCTTCATGGAATGTGGCATCATTTACATACATACCATTATTTTGAACTCCATCCAACTTATCCTCTTTTTTATGTGTAGGATCTTTGTCCAATGTGACATCGCTCAAGAGAATATCAGTATCTTGATCTTGATCTAGACTATCGGTAGGATTAGGATCATGCTTATCACCATCGCCATACATATCACTATCTAGAGGGCTTATCATTTGTACATCCTCTAGATTAGCATCATACTCATCTTCGTCATCACACATTTCAACCTCTAGAGGACTCATTATTTGCATGTCCTCCTTCATATAAGTAAGTTCGTTTTCTTGCATCTCTGTATGCATGTATAATGTGGATTCCTGCATATCCATTTTCTTACACATCGGATCTTTTATTGACAGGTCCTTAGATTCAACATTATGTTCCATGGGAGTTCCTTCATGTAATTCAGTCATTAGGTCAGAAGTTCTATCCGAATCTTGTGTTAGAAAAGGATCTTCACCATCAAGTGACATCCAATCATACTCCACATCTTGCCCGATGTCATCATGTAAGGATGCATCTCGAGCTCGATCTTCAGACATATTTATTAGGTTCTCTATTTGTATCTCATCTTTTATCTCTATTTGGTCACCTATGAGCCTTCTAGATATCTCTATCTCTTTGTTTGCATCTTGATATGTTTCTTGATTTGTTTGATTATCTTTTATTCGATGTGAAGAATTTATCAGAGTAGAGGAAGCTTCATCTTGATTTCTTGTTGGGGTTTGTTGGTTTTTGTTTTGTTTAATGTTTGTTGTTTGTTTGGTTTGATGTTGGTTTAGTTTGGTTTGATTTTGATTAGCTTCCACTTGCTCTTTTGATCCTCCCATCTTCGGACTTTGTCCACTTATGGCACCTAAAGATATAATCATTGTAAAGAAGTCTAGGGGCTCTTGGCACCTTGTAACCTTTGAGGATCGCACTTTTAGAAGTTTCTTCATATTTCTCATCATCACTATGGATATCAAGCCCATGCATATCTACTTCATGCCCAAATGGGGTTTCTACAACCTCATGGACTTGAACATTATCCACGATTGGTAAAATGCTTGGAACATGATTATAATTTTCATCTATTTGAAGATCTGTTCTCCAATCATTTAAAAATTTCTCTATTGTTTGTTGTTTCTTTACGTATTTCATCATAGCTTCATGGACAAGCGTCCAATCCTCTGTGAGTCCTGAGTCGGAGTCTATATCTTGTAGAAGTGGAATTAACTCCTCTCGGGCATAAACATCGATTGCTCGAAGAAACAACGAAACCCTTTCATGACTTATGCACCTCTTATCGTGCTCAGAAAGATCATCATATTGTTGCTCAAACTCTTCTTTGATCTCAAGAATTGGTTGGTCTTTGGGCATATGAACCCACCTCAGGAAAGATCTACGAGTTACTTTATCAAGATCCTCTAGCATAAACTGCTTGAGGAGTGTCGCTTTGTATTGGGACCATGTCGTTTGATTTATTCGCATTATTTGGTCTCGCATGTCGTATCCCGACACATAGATAAAGTTTTCACATAGTTCTTTTTCCGTCATCGGACTTAGTCCGACACCTAGATATTTAGCCTCGAGTTCATATTCTTTGCAGAACTTTGAGACATTCTTTCCATTGAAAAAGCCACACCGATTGACTAGACGTTCATGAAGTGATTGGATGGCTTTTTGACGCCTATCCTCTTCTTGAAATCGTAGGAATTGAGCTAGGATCTCTTCCATTTTGATTATGCTAATCTTTGTGATTCTATAAGTCACTCACCCCCTCCTTTCACGTCGGGTTCACCAGGTATGTCGTCGGGGTTCATGGAAAGGAGGGTGGAGGGAATGGAAACAGCTTTGCTTGGGGTACATGGGACCACTCAAGATGGGATAAAATCCAAAGTATTTTTAGTATGGCTAGAATCTTTTGAAGAACTAAGGTTTAAAGTTGCATGAAATTACTATAGCTATGGATGACCTAATATGATTTTATTATTTCAAACTCAATAGTTTCATCCTGCTCCAATTAAACTTATTCATATTGTTCGCAGATGAGCACAAGGTATTGGTTGTTCCTAACTGTTTCACGTTTAACTCTCTTGAGACATAGAAACAATTTTTGTTTTAAATAAGTTGAAATCACTTCTGCTTAATATATGTATTTGCCTTCTCAACCAATTTGAAGCGTAATTGGTTCATTATAATTTTCTTTAGGAGCATTTTTACCCTCTCCGAGTCTCTTTGTGCTTGTATTCGCATTAATCAATATGATCATTTCTACTCAGGTTTAGGAAGAAGCATTGTCTCCATAGTGCAACATTACAAAATAGTTTGTCTAAATGCTAATGACCAAAGTCACATTCCTCACCCGATGTTTTCATTCTCAGAAACTCATATCTATGATGCATAAAATGTTATGAGACAATTTCTTATGCGTTTGTATGCAATCGCGAATTGATATTCAAAGTAAATGAAGGATCTTATCACTTAACATACCATGCCTGTACAAAGTAGTGTTCTGCATGTATCCACAGCCAATGTAATGCAATGAGATGCACTAACTACTGCTCGCATATCAACAGAAGTGCACAACTTCTGTTGTAATTAACAAGGAAATAAAATTGAACTTCCGTTAGAGTGGCGTCTTTGAGATTCAAGTTCATAATATAAATACCATGTAGTTTAGGTACTAACAGAAAACATCAGTTTACTATGGTTCTTAGATGCCAGATTCTACATTTTTTAAATATACGAGACATGTCAGTTTTATTTCCTGTTAAGTGATAGCAGCAACAACGCTCATTCTCCATTCTCAAATCAAACAATGCCTCTATGTCTATGATGGCGCAATCGCATGAGTTCAAAAGTTCATTTTCCCATTTTAATTCTTAAATGTTTTGAAACATCACTGCTAACAGACTTAATGCAAGGATTCAACGTCTGTAGAGTCAAGACAGAGGGAAAATTCATCCTTTTTCTTTACATAAAATCAGGCTTCATACCTCCAGGTTTGTGCAAATTCTCGCAATGATGTCGCTTCCTTTCACATTTTGTCATATGCATTGCGTTGGTGTTGATTCACCTTTAGTCAAATTCGCAGCTTCTTCTGCAGCTATGTATTCCTTTTATCCAGCAATCATGCATAATCTCATCTTCTGCCAATCATCATCTATCAATTTGCCGTATGACAGGAGCCCGCTTTCCAATAGCTTGATTCGCATCCTTCCATCTCCATGTTATATCCCTTTTTCTTTCTGCATCATCAACCTTAAATCTTTGGAACATATTTAAGGCCCATAGTCACCTCTTCCTGCGGTTGTCCCTGTTTCCCTAAAACCTTGTAGTCCATTGGAGGAACGTAGCCTTCTGCAAATACCTTGTGCAGAGGAACAATGGCTGTCCCTAACAGATCATCAGCAGTGAAGGTGTCCCTATCAAAAGTTTAATCAGAACCTCTGTGATCTCGCTATCTATAGTGAATGCGAACGTCTGATCCCAGTTTGGATTACTGCCACCATTTTCTATCACTCGACTTTTCAGTTTCTGCTTGTGGCATGTGATGATGGCATATGGATCTGATTTATCGAAGACATCTGCATCTAACAAATTATGGCCCTTCACAAGATGCAGAGTTAATTGCCCATGGTGAACCTTGGGAAAGAACTTCAAGCGAAGCACTAGCTCTCCGTGAAAATGACCATTTGGAAACTGCACTTTATACTTTGTAGGCTCAATCTGACGATTCATATATAGAGCGCCAGAGGAATTACAGTCACGCCCATGGATTCATCCCTTTCGTTTCTCTCCGAGTCGTAAACACTGACAGAGAGCTCCGGAACGCCATCAGGGATCTCGAACAGAAAGCTTTGATCCCACACAGGATCGCTCCCTCCATCATGAATTGTGCGACTGCGATGCTTCACAGGACCGCATGAGAGCAGACAATAGGGATCGGATTTCCCTGACCTGTCGAAGAGCTTCTTTGTGTCTCCGGTCTGAGAGCATATCTTCCTCAACAGTATGCTAAATATCAACTATAAGAAAGCCTGCAAATCATCATTGGTTTTCACATACACCAGTTAACTGCCTCGATCATTCAAGTAAATAACGAAAGGTTTCTAGTTGCATGTGATGTCAATCGTTTTAGCGGAAGGCTTCTGCATCTTCGGAACAGTCACAGTTAGGACTCCATTCCCCATTCCTGCCTTCACCTCCTCCACTTTGACATTTTCGGGAAGACGGAATCTGCGTAGAAACAACCCCTTGAACTCGCTCGACGCGATGCCACTTTTCTCCTTGCGTCCCCTGCCACATGCCACCTTCCTTTCCCTGTTGTGCCGCCGCCTTCCGAGCTTCCTTTCCCCCACGTGAATATTCCTTCGATCTTGGATTACCTGCCACCATCCGGAATCCCCAAAAAAAACTCCAGAACAGCGCACGTGAATTCTTTTCATGATCATCTTCACATGTACGCTCCACTTAAAAACACTTTTATGCATATATATAAACCTATACATATACAGGTTCATGCGTACACACATAGGATACACTTTAAATTTCATGCTCTCACACTCACATTTCCACCATTGGTACACGCAAGAAAATTGAACGACTCATGCTCTTATCTTAGTTAACCATTGTAGGAACGAGTGTCTTCACAAGAAGATACCATAAAATACCATATCATTTGATAATGTTCAAATGCGAAAAAATTCCCATTGAACTTCAATACATGCAGAATGAGTTTTAAAGGTTAGAATTTACCATAATTTTAACTATATTGATATATTTCATTAATCGATTCGAAGCTTTGTAACGGTGCTCAAACTTGAATGTCAATTCTCGACCACAACGTACACGTACACATACACATACACATACACATACACATACACATACACATACACATACACATACACATACACATACACCTACACCTACACCTACACCTACACATACACCTACACATACACATACACATACACATACACATACACATACACATAATACACATACACATACACATACACATACACATACACATACACATACACATACACATACACATACACATACACATACACATACACATACACATACACATACACATACACATACACATACACATACACATACACATACACATACACATACACATACACATACACATACACATACACATACACATACACCTACACATACACCTACACATACACCTACACATACACATACACATACACATACACATACACATACACATACACATACACATACACATACACATACACATACACATACACATACACATACACATACACATACACATACACATACACATACACATACACATACACATACACACACATACACATACACATGGTGTAGCTCAGTGATGAGTAGCACCTCCTTTAATGTCAATCCGGGAAGACGTGAGGATGGTATGAAGACCTCGAGCAAGTGGAAGCACAAATGCGTGAGTGAGAAGCACACCAACATGCACACACATACACACACACGCGCACACACGGCAAGACAAAGAGTGAGGAGCAATGGAGTTGTTAGATTACTTTCAAAAAGCTCTTACAAGTTTGTTTCAATTACAATCTAACCTCAAAAATGAGCTCTCTAGCTCCTTTTATAGTTTTTGACTAGCTTTGGCCCTGTCCAGACCTAGTGTCCGGCCTAGTTAAAAATTAGGTTCCAGGGCTTATTTGAGGGCTCAAACGAGATCTAAAAAATACGAAAATTGGCAGGTAGATACTTCTAAAGCTCCTCAAGCTCAAGGACTCCTTGGCTTGCACAAAATGGAGCTACAAAAAGATGAAATGGTATTTACAATGGCGTTTAGTGATGAGAATCACTTTTAATTGGTGTAGAGGTTTTGAAAAATTAAGGTTGCCTTGGTGCTAAATCTGCGTGAATGCTCATATGTACTTCTTCCTGAAGAAAATTATTGGCCTATTTGCCAGATCTTCGTTGACTCCCTTGTCTGCTGCTAACACCCCCCCCTCTCTCGCGTCTGTCGTCCCTGACAGACCCTTGTTGTGTGGGTTTTTGGATGTAGTACTCAACGACATCCTGCGCTAAGTGATGTTCGGCAATCCTCAATCCTTTGGCCAAATCTGTGAGTAGCGCATCCCAATCTACCGGCCCGGGAACCTCTGGATGTGGTATACGTAGCTTTTCGGAATGGAGAGCTTGTTCCACTGCAAACAACTGCAAGAGATGGGATGGTCTGGGAATGAATATCTCGGAGTGATATTCCCAAAATCCCGTGATAAACATCTCTTCAAAGGTTTGTTTGAAGCAGGCTGGTAGATATTTGATGCGAGCGTGCCATGCATACATAACATTAATCGATGGGGTTGTGCTCATGTCGTATACAAGGTCCTGATTACCTTCATTAAATCCTAATGCTGAGAGATGCGGTTCCTTGACATTTTTGAAGGTCTTGAAGGTGACCAACATAAGTTCGAAAATCTTTAGGCACATCTGAGTCATGACATCAGGTACATTCTTGAACCGGACCCCCCCAATGTCGAATCGTCAAAATCATATATCCAATCGTAGGTGGGCCCTTCGGGGGTGCGAAGTACACATAATTGAGCCACTTCTCACATCCTTTAATTGTCAGCACTGTTTGTGTGTACTCCGGCCATGATCTCCTTCGAAATACAGGGCAATAACATGGGTTATATTTGATGTACAAGGGCATGTTGTTCCATGTTCTGACCATTTCTGGGTATGTTTCAAGCAGCCGAATTCTCCACATCGGTTGGCGAATATGTCCCTGCTTGGCACTTTCTGGGATGTCGTCAGGTGCAAATTGGGTGGCAGAGGTGGGTTCCCTTGAGGTGTGGTGCTTGATTTCTGCATTATAATCCGCCATTAGCACGCAAAAAGGAACATACAGGTCATCTGATGGGCCGATCCACCTATGGTGTGAGAGATTCTGAAAATAATCAGATTTTATTACAACCTCCTCCAACTTTGACATCAATGCGATTTGGACTGCCACCCTGTCATCATGCGTCATGGCTACTTTCTCTAATTTTTGCATCCATTCAGGTGCCTCAATTTCAATTGTGTCCATGCCCTGTTCTGTTCGCTTACCCCCGGGTGTTGGCATCAGAACGTACGGGTCCTCAAAAGTTTCCTCTACTTCGATTGGCACTAGGTCTTCAGGTTCTGGTTCTGCCAAGGGAGAGGGTTGTCGTTCATATACAAGCACTTTCTTTTGCAATTCTTTGAGTTGTGCTTTGAGCGCTGCTACTTCGTCAGCTGTGTCAGCTGTGGTTGGGACTTCTTTGGGTGGTGCTGGTTGAGCTGCCAATTGCCTTCGTAGTTCGTCTCTTTCCTTTTCTAAGGCTGCATGGGCTTCGAGGAGATCCGCATGGGTTTCCAATATGATCTGCATATTGTCTGAGGGAATAGCCTTAAATCTCTCCGGGTCAATTTCCTGTGGGGAACCTTCCATGGCTAACTCCAAGTTCTCTTCGTTTTGTGTCTGAAGCCGTCTGTTTTCTTCTAGGGCTGCAGACATATGCTTCCGTAATAGAGCCATGTTGCGGCGGAGCTTGAGGTTCTCTGTGATTTGTGAGTGCAGCAAATCATCCATATGTTGTCTTTCGTCTGCATCGGGCTGCGGTGGATTTGCCACTAGTTGCTCATGTTGTTCTTGCAATGCACTAAACTGCTGTTGTAACTGATGCTTTTCTTTCTCTAAATCAATGAAGCTTCCTTGTAACTCCTCATGTCTCCTGAACAAGCTTGTATGCTGAGCATCGAGGTGCTGATAGTGTTGTTGCAACTGGGACATGCACTGATGCATATTATTGAATACATTATTAATGGGGATGGATGCAGGGAGGGTGTGATGTGCAGAGGGAAAGGGAAAGGGGAAGGGAAGTGTGAATGCAGTGCTGGAAAATGGTGAAGGGGGTGGTGGGGGAATGGGAGATTGTGGTGGTATGGGGGGAGGGAGAGGTGCGGTGGAAGGTGATATGTCCATAAAATCCGTGGTGTAAACAATAGTGGGAGTGATTGTGAATAGTGGAATTGTGGGTGCAGCGATTGTGGTGAATGTGTACAGTGGTGTGTGCAATTGTGAATGTGAACTACCCGAAAGTGTGAGTGGGGGGATGGGGATGTCAGTAGCTAACGTTGAGGTTACAGTGTTAGTGGAGGTATATACACGGGAGGTGTTGAGAGGGTGTGTGGGTTGATTGGCGGTTTGTGCTTCAGTCATGGCGGTGGGCTCGGAGGCGGTAACGGTGGTTGATACATTGGTAATGGGAGGTGAATGTGGTGGAGAGGGTGGCGAAGGTGGTAAGGGAGGTGATGGAGGTGCACTTGATATAAGGGCTTCCTCGGTGTCGTGAGCGGTGTGTGCAGTGCCCGTGGTTGTGGGGGTGCCTTGTGGTCCTGATCCTAATACATTCATTTGTTTCCCTGCTCGTGGGGGACGTCTTCCGTATCTTTTCTCTGTCCTTCGTGATTGCGCTAGTGAAGTATGCACCGTTTCAGGTACTCCCAAAGCATCTGATATCATTTCCAGAGTGGCACGGTATTGCTCGTCCACGCCTTCCTCCTCCAGAATCTGGTTCATGAGGGCTTTACCTGCAGCTAATGATAGCCTGTGTTGCTCTTGGACTCGGTTCATCGTGTCGTAGAGCTTCTTTAATGCGTTAGTATAGGCGGGGGCACCTTCCAGTACTTGTAGGGCTTCCTGATCATACTCTTGTTCTTCTGCTTCTGATTGTCCACCCTGTGCCTCTTCATGTGCTTCTTCTTCATCGTCCACATTGACTACGTCCGGTTGGCTGGGCTGGGCTTGGTCTGGGGCCGTTTGCTGTCCACCAGCTTGCTCTGCTTCAACTTCCGCATTTACAGCGTCGATGATTCTAGCAACTTCTTCGTCCGTTAGATCCTCCAGAGTGAATCCATGCGGGAATTCCAGATCAGTCGGTACTGGTGGAAACACAAGGTTAGGGCCATCTATGCTGTGCCTGGGTAACCTGATAGTAAATGGTTGCACTCGTCGGGGAAGTCTTGGGGTTGTTTCAGGCGTTAGGGTTGCACCGCGAGCTTGTGCACAAGGCATCTGGACAGTGCCTCTCATCTTCTTTGAGGGAGGCCCCACAGCTGACAATCTACGTTGAAACTCCTGTGCTCTGGACCAAATGAGAGCCCTCTGCACCGGTACATCATATGCGAGACATCTGTATACAATTCTTGTAAGTGCACAGCAACCATACAACACAGACTTTTGCTTCTTATACCATCTCTGATGAGCCCTATGAATCTGGTCGATAATCCAGTGGGGCATATTGATGGACAAATCAAAAGCATCCGCCAGGTAGAGGCTAAACCAGATCTTTTTGGGAGGCATTGTGAACCTGTCTTGCGTGGGGAATGCGAAGTGTTGCATGACCATACGTAAATGAATGGCAATTGTAGGCGTCATCGCAACCATGTCCTTTAGCTTCGTCAGATTCCTGTTCTTCATATTGTCTGGAACCATAGTCTCTTTCTCTGTTGGGATGTGCATACCTTTCATGTCGAGTGCTTCTCTTACCAAGTTGATAGTCAAGCGGAAACGCTTCAGCTCATTGCCCCTTGTGAGTGATGGGAGCACAAAGGAGCTGTATCCTTTCTTGTCTTTGCTGGGAGTGAGGGTACTAATTAAATATGAGCACCTTAGAAAATCTGGCTTTGGTAGTTGGAACTTGAAGTAATCATAAAGCCCCGCCTTCTTCCATATCGACTTCAGTCCTTCATTGTTCTGTAGCTTTTCAAACTCCCTGGTAAAGAAATGGTATCTGCCCCAACGTCCATTGAACTCTACCTCGGACTCCCACATATATGTGCCTTCACCCAGAGGTCCAGCAACGTCACTGAACCAGTGTGAAGCTTTGCCCACCGGCATTGTATGACCCTGTGGAGGGTTCTGAATTGGTATGGCATGTAATGCCCGTAATGCCACTGGTCTTTCCTTTAATTCCTCCTCGACAGGAAGGCTTTCAATGTCCACAACTTGGGGGCTGGTGCCTGCCTGGGAGCTGGTTCCTACCGTATCGGCCATGTTCCTTCTTGCTGCCTGTCTCTGTGAGAATATACAAACATGTGTTAACATTGTACAGGACAAGAGAGAATTGTTGTTGTTCCCATTACAACATTAACATGCGGGTCGGGAGCGAATAATGGGTTAGTAAGTGCTCGGCGCGAGTGTGTGTGTGGTTAGGAGTTCAGTAGACCTAAGAGCTAAGTGGAGTGATGTAGTGTGGTAGTGATGTGGTTAGTCGGTTAACATGGATATACAAATGGGGTCCGGGGGTTGGTTACAAGTCTTGGGCTGCCAATTGCAGCGGATAGGTTTTGCTCTAGGTTTCGTAGAGACTCTAGAGAGGTTTATCGGTGTCTCGGCTTGAAAATGAGGCCTTTTAGGGACCCATTTACAAGTGATTATGTGCGAGCTCATGGGCCTTGGTGTGTTCCTGATTGTTGAAAATGAGTGGATGCCAGCTGTGCGAGTGAATGGATCATACTGTATGGAGTATGGTCTTGGTGTAGCTATTTGAGCCCGCAAACAAGCCTTAGGCACCCAGATTTGTCTTGATTGTGGTCTAGCCTTCATCGACCTTTTGGGCACCCAAATAGACTTCATGTTAGCAGAAGAACTTCTGAAAGACTTCTTATTAGTGTCGTGTTGTTGGTTACTAATAAGAGGCTTTGCCCATGTGGTTGGCTTGAGTGCAACCGGGTGTTCTCCTTTCCGCACCCACACTTGTTTTACTAGCTGAGACGTTTTGCTGCGCAGGTACTTTTGATCTGCGACATAGATAGTACTCTGCTTCTTCTGCCTTTGATCCACCTTTGGTTGATGCCTCCCGCTAGCCTTTGGAAAAGAAGGGAGTTCCGTTGTGGTTCTGACTCCTTTTCTGAGATCTTCATTCTTCTGCATCACAGAGCCTTGGACAAGAACAGCATGGTCAGCTTCGTGTGCGCCCCTGGAAGGACCAGGAGTCTGTGCCTTTCCTAGTTCCTTGAGTGCTCCATTATTTAACTCCATTGTAATTCTAGTCTGATTCACCCATACCTGAAGAAGTCCACTTCTTAGGTCTAAGTTGACTGCTTGGTCATAAATCCAGTCTTGACCCAGGACAAGGGGTTCCGTGAGGTCCTCGTCTTGGCATACTAGCGCTTTAACTGTCATTGCCTCATCATGAATATAGAGGGGAAGTTCCACCTCGCCCATGCAAGGGGTTTCCACGCCTCCCAATCCTATGAGATATGCTTCCACAGGATCGACAGTTAACTGCAACTCTTGACAGTAAGACGATTTAATAGCACTGGTGGCTGCGCCTGAGTCAATCAAGGCCCTTATAGTACTTGCACTCTTTCCTTGTCCTATATCTAAGGTTATGAAAGGACGTCGGTCAGTTATTCTATGTGAGCTAACACATGAAACTTCACACATAGCCACGTCATATCCTTGATCTGCATATGCGTCTTGCCTAGGATGCTCTCTACCTTGTCTTCTTAGTTTCATTCTTCGTATGCGCTCTAGGGCTTCTGCTTGAGCTTCTTCTCGAATTCGCTTTTCTTCCTCTTTGCGTTTCTTAGCAGTGTTCAGTCGACTTAGCATTTCCTCTGTGAGAGGTTCCTGATACAACTTAACCCTGCATCCGCTAATATAGTTTGGGAGAACATCGCCTTCTAATGTGGCTAGTTGCACAGCACCACTTGTCGAGATCCTATTGATGATCATGGGTCCATAGCCTCTCTTTTCTAGTTTCCTTGCGTGTTGTTTCAGTGTGTAGACTAAAACTAGATCTCCTGCTTTCAAGCCCTTATCCTTCACATGGGCATCAAAGTATGCCTTCTGTCGTTTCTTTGCCGCATATATCCCTGCAGCTGCTCTTAGTCTTGTTTCTCCTAGTCGTTCAAGGTCAAAGATCCTAGAAGAGAGCTCATGACCTGTCCATTCGTGCTCTTGTGCTATTTTCAATGTAGGTATCAAAAAGTCTAAAGGTAGCACTGCGTTTTGGCCAAATACCATCTGAAAGGGGGTGGCTTGGAGTACCGTTTTATAGGCAACTCGGTATGCCCAAACAGCATGGTGTAGCTGTTTGTCCCAATCAGAGCGTTTATTGTTTACTAATTTTGTCAGTACGTTGCATAAGATCTTGTTGGTGTTTTCGGCTTGTCCATTAGCTTGAGGGTGATAGGGGGCAGACTTCTTGTGTATTACCAAGAATTCTTGGAGTAGATTCTCAATCACCTCATTCAAGAAATGAGTGCCTCTATCACTTACAAGCTCTATAGGTAGCCCATATCTTGTGAACACATTCTCAAACAAGAATTTAGCAGTTGTTTGAGCATCGTTCTTTGTCGTAGCCTTTACCTCTACCCACTTGGTTAGATAGTCTGTCGCAACAATGATGTATTCTGCATGAGAACCCTTAGCTGGGGGATTAATAGGACCTACGAAGTCTATTCCCCACTTAGAGAATGCACGTCCACCCATCATAGGTTTCAATGGCATCTCATCCTTTCGTATAGGATACTGAGTTCTCTGACAGACATCACACCGTTTCACATAGGTATGTGCGTCCATGTGAAGGGTAGGCCACCAGAAGCCTGCAAATAATACTGCCTTGATCACCCGATCTGGTCCAAAGTGTCCTCCTGCTACACCTTGGTGAGCGGTTTCCAAGATCTTAAGATATTCACTCTCATGGACACACAGTCTCAGGTAACCATCCTTACCGCGTTTGTATAGATTATCACCAATGAGTGAGTAATCCAGGGCTTCTTGTTCTAAACTCCTTTTCCTAGCCAGAGTCATGTCTGGAGGGAGTGTGTTTGTCCTCAGGAAGGATACTAGAGGCTCGCTCCAATCTGGCACAATGGATACTTGATACAGAGTAGCGTGTTCCACAGGTGGTTTAGTGCAACAGATAGGGCATTCCTTGCACAACTTTTGGACATCCGCATCCATAGTTGGCCAATGCACTCCTAGTCTCCTTAGAGTCTGTAGGGTTTGTTGTTTTGAATAGTGTTGCTCTAATGCACCTACATGTGCTAATTGCAACCATTTAGCGTATTCATCCTCTTCTACGCAACAAGCCAAGATCCCTTGATCTGTGTGCTTGTACATGCTTCCTGCCATGATGTGGTACTTTTGGGCTTTCACAACCTCTCTATTCCGCGTGTTTACTACTGGATGGTTAGGTCCGTATGTCAATACTGGTACCAATGGCTTAGCCCACTGTGGCACCACTTCCAAATTAAACAAGTAAGCATCAGGAAGATCATCTGATACTCCCTGTGGGGCTTCTCCGGAGGTGAGCCTAGAGAGATGATCTGCTCTTAAATGAGTCCTACCTTTCCTTACCACAACCTCAAAGTCATATTCCATTAGTAAGAGAAACCATCTTACTAATCTTCCTGTATTGCATGGTTTGTTCACGAGATATAACAATGCTTGGTGATCAGTAAAAAATTTAAACTTATTTGCAAGCAAATAGTGTCTTAATTTCTTAACTGCATATACCATGCCTAAACCTTCTCTCTCCGTAGTGGTGTAATTTCGTTCAGCTGCATTCAACTGTCTACTGGCATAGGCAATTGGAAGATCCATATTACCTTCACCAGTAGGTTGTGCAAGCACACATCCAATGGCATAATTGGATGCATCCACATGAACATGGAATGGCTTATTCCAATCTGGTGTGGTCAAAATTGGTGCTGAACATAATCTTCGTTTCAGTTCCTGGAAGGAATTCTCACATTCATCAGTCCATTCAAAGTTAGTCAGCAGTCCGTACATGGGCTTTGCAATGACGGCATACATGTGAATGAACCGGCGGTAGTAGCCACAATGCCCCATGAAAGCTTGTACTTCCTTGACATTCTTTGGCCTGGGTAGCTCTGCTATGGCTCTCACTTTCTCTTCGTCAGTAGATATGCCATTCTTTGACACTATGTGCCCTAGAATCTTGTCTTGCCTGACCATGAAAACGCACTTTTCTGGGTTCAGGCAGACCTGATACTCTCTACATTTGTCAAAGATTTGTCTGAGTTCAGGAATATGGGTTTGTCTAATATTTGAATGAGCACAAAGATCATCAACATAGACTTCTAAATTCTTCCTCAGGAACTCTTTAAATACATGGCACATCAGCCTCTGGAAGGTTGCTGGCGCATTGGTAAGCCCAAATGGCATTACTCTAAAGGCAAATATGCCCCACTCTGTGGCAAAAGCCGTTTTATGCTGATCTTCTGGAGCTATGGCTACTTGGTTGTAGCCCGAAAATCCATCGAGGAAGCTGTACACTTCCTTTCCTGCTACTCGTTCTAGGAGATGTTCTGTGATGGGAAGCGGATAGTTATCTCGAATTGTGGCTGCATTGACCTTCTTCAAGTTAATGCATACACGCAATTTTCCGTTCTTCTTGGGCACCACCACAATGGGGGATACCCATTCAGTGTGCTCAATTTCATAGATAAATCCAGCTTCAACCAGTCTATCTATCTCCTCTTTGATCTTAGCCGCATAGTTATCGTTATACGTATATGGCTTCTGCTTAGAGGGTTTAGCATCTGAGGTCATGGGGATAGTGTGTGAACATATGTCAGGGTCAACACCTTTCAAATCCTTGTAACTCCAAGCGAATACATCTCTGTATTCCCTTAGCAAGGCTATTAACGCATGCTCTTCTTCCTCTGTTAGGTCATGGCCTATGTACGTGCATCTCTCCTCTCCTTCTTCTAGGGCCACAACTATTTTCTTGGTGGTTTCTTTGTTATCATAGGCCTCTCCTGCTTGAGCCTCTCGTTTAGGCATTCTTATCATGACTCTCCTGTCATCTATCTCATATTTCTTAAAATTTTCAGGGACCTCAAACAAAGATTCTTCCTCTTCTGGTGAGACTTCTCTCTTCTTCCGTTTCTTTCCTTCTTCCTTTGGGGTCACATGTGTGGCTAATCTTACATCATTTGTAAGCTCTCCATGCCTCTGGGGTTGAAATTCTACTTCATGGAAGTATTCTTCATCTGATGCAAAGGGTGGGTCCATGATGATTGACTCTAGGTCGGAGTCACTTGCATCCTCAAAGACATCAGGGCTAGGTTCGCATTCTTCTAGAACTGCCTCTCCCATGATTGGCTCTATGGAGAAGACTGAAATATCATAGCCATCCTCATCACAGTGAGGTGTCCATTGTTCTTCATTGATGGCTACGTCCATTGTTGCTAGGATTTCTGCCCAGCCATGGGGTTCAAATTCCTCATCAGGAAAAACTACAGGTGCATAGGCTGGGTCTTGAATTGATCTATGTGTTTCTTTTGCACCTACCTCTCTGGCTTTCTCTCTCTTCTCTTCTTCTACTGCGACCTTGCACATCCATAAATGAGTGTCTTCATGCATCCATGAGGATCCAGACCCTATGGGATGCACAGATTCCGTGTCATCTTTGGCTCTATGGATGGGATTCCATTGGATAGGAGGGACATCTCTATGAGAGTAATCCTTGAGATTGACTTTGGTCGTAACACCTAAGTGTTGCAGGTACAAGGAATTAGTTCCCCAATCCTGTACCACTTGCAACTGTCGCATGAATGGTCGTCCCAAAATCATCTCATAGGCATGATTTTTGTTAAAGTCACATATAGCAAAGGTATGTTCAAACTCGACACCACAAGTGGTGAGAGTTATTCCTTCTAGCAATCCTAGGGGTCTCTCTATGTGACCATCGGCCATCTGCAATTTCATTCTCGTTGGCCTGAGTGCCGGCTTGCCCCAACGCTTCCATAGAGAGGTGGTGGCAATTGCAACTCCTGCACCTGAGTCCAAAATTGCCTTAGTGGTGTACTCCTGATAAGTAATGGGAAGATAGGTGTTCCCTTCTTCACCTTCACACATATCTCCTATCTTATCCAAGGGTATCTCTGGCACTGTCCTATGTGATCCTACCTGGGAACGAGATTTTGCTATCTCAGGTACTTGTTTGGCTACATGTTTCCACGATTCAGGTCTAACCTTGAGTAGCTCTTCTAACTTGAGATTGCACTACACGTTAGTGTTCTTCACTACCTCTGTGTTCCTAGATATGACTGAGTCTTCGTTTCTTACCATGACTGTGGGTGCTATCATACATGTGGATTTTGCTTCCCATGGGCCCGTGAAATGGGGTAGCTCTTGTATGGAATTGGATTCAAAGTCCAATCTCTCGTGAGACTGAGTATTCTCATGTTCCCCGTAAATAGATGGGATGTCTTGTGGGAATTGGTCGTGTGCATCATCCACAAGTTCAAAGGGAGGGGCGACTTCACTTTCGTTATCCCATTTATCTTCTTGAATTTCTCGTAGGAAGTCTGGTGCAAACCGATTCATAGAAGAAGAAGTGTCTGGCTCCGTAGAATTAGGCACATAAGCAACCTGGGAAGGAGGGCTTATTCTATCGTTGGCTATTTCCTCGCTCTCATAGATGTTTGGAGCACAAGCTTCCTGGGGAGGATTACTTATTCTATTACTTTTCCGAACAGGCTCATATGCTCCCTGAGAAGGAATGTAGGCAACCTGTGGAGGTACGTGAGCTTTCGAGGGAGGCTCATCTGCCTTTTGGGGGGGAAGATAAGCTTCTTGAGGAGGCACATGGGCTTCCTGAAGAGGCTGGCTTATTCGTTCTCTTGCCCTTTCCTTTCTTTGAGGGGCAGGTTCCTTCTCTGATTGTGCAATTAGCCTCTCTATTCTTTCTAGCAGTCCGTCAAAATGTAACTGCGTCTTAGCTGAGCTAGAGATGTTAAAGAGGCGACTAGCTTCAAACATGGTCTGAGCCAATTCCACCATTTTGGCACAAATTTTAGTTCGTTCAAGCTCTAGCTCGGCTCTAGGGTAGCATTTTTCATGATCGGTTATGGTTGGCCCTTCTTGGATTCTGGCCTGATATGCTTTAAGCATCATATTAAGGTCTTCGGGAGTGGGATCTGCTAGGACTGATCCTTCTCTTGGGGGTGGTGGGTTTATGTGAGGCGAGTTGGAAGGTGGCTGGTCGGATGGCGATGGGAAAGGTGGTGGTGGGGTCGTGTGAGAGGGAGTTTGAGATGTGAGTTCAGTTATCCTGGCTTTGGTTTCTCTTATGCTTTCCTCAAGTTCACTCATCTTTTTAGCCCATTGTCTTTTCATTCTTTCTCGACTATCCTTCCACGCTCTAGTCCTTTTCTTGGTTATGCTCTCAGTTTCACTAGCTGTTGGGCTCTTTTCCTGGTCTACCCCTTGGTTTTGCTGCAATGCTTGAGCTCTAGTGACTACCTGTACCGGAGCAGTGGAAGTGACACTTCCTGTGGAGTTTACCACTAATCCAATAACGTTGATAGGCGTGATTTTTGGCATATTATTGGGGTTCTTTGGGCAATCTCGTAAGAGATGCTCTTTTCCACAATCTTGGCAAAAGCCTTGGATCGTCACTGACTGGGGTTGTGTTGGTGGAGGTAAGGGACAATCCCGAATGAAGTGATCTCCTTGGCATCTGTAGCACGGTCCTCTTGGGAATGGAGGTCTTACCTGCCTAGGTTGAGGCCTAGGGTTGGGGTTTGCGTACATGACATTGGCGTAATCCGATTCCCAACTAGATTCATTTGGCTCTTCACTATAGTAAGACTCACCATGTTCAGGAGACTACATGAAGTAAGCCTGGGGACTCTCAACATGCGTAGAATCGAAGCTATGGTCATTGGGATCACTTTCTGAAAGCAATGGTGTTATGGGGACTATAGCTCGATTTAGGTTTTCTTCTGCTGCTGCATACTTTACTGGGATCAAGTTGGATGGAGCTGGAGGTTGTTGGGCTAACACAGGCTGAGGTCTTTGTTGGGCTTGGTATTGTGGTTGGTAGGTTTGTTGAGGTCTAGCATACTGTTGTGGTGGGTATTGGTTTTGGTATCTGCCTTGTTGAGGGTATGGCTGAGGGTAGGCTTGCCTAACTGCTTGCTTGTTGTATGGGCAGTCTTGTGCGGTGTGATTTGTGTATCTTCGTTCGATAGTGCAGTACTGGCTACTAGGGTTTACTTGGGGTTGAGCCATAATGGGACATACATTCGCCATGTGGTCGCCACCACAAGTGTAGCATCTCTTCACAGGGGCAAATCTCGGAATTTGTTTGCTAGAGACGCCTAGTTTTTGGGCCACTTTCTCTACGAGTTCCTCAATTGATGTAGATTGCATGGAAGAGTGACTAGATGCACTATCTGAATCTTTGTAGATTTTGGAAAGCTCTAGTTCTTCCCCTAGGTTATCTTCAATGTCAATGCACATGCGTACACACTCTTCTATAGTCCTAGGGTCCTTCAGATACACATAGGATCTCAATTTCGTACTCAGCAATCCATCCAAGAATAAGGCTACTTGTTTAGCTGGTGTAGGTAGCTCCGAAACAGGGCATCTTTCAAGATATTGCCTAAATCTTCTTCCTGCAAGTCTCACGGTCTCTTGAGGGGTTTGCTTGAAGCTGTGAATCAGTGAGGAGGTATTGTGTCTTATGCCACTCTTAGAGAACTCTACGATGAAAGCCTCAAGGAGTTGGTCTATGCTCCTGAACTGTCGCTCATCCAATGGCTGAAACCATGTAAGTGCTGTGTTCCTGAGAGTTAGACCGAAGGCATTGTACTGCGTGAATAGATCCTCCACTTGTTCAACTCTCAAGACTTGCTTGAACTCCGCCACATGGTCATAGGGATCTCCTGTGCCATCAAAGTAATTCTTCATGGACTTAACTAGCTGGGTTGGTCTCAGAGTTCTTGTGTGCTCTCTAGGTCTCGGCAGAGGGAATCCATCCACATTTCTCTGATTCCTGTGAGCTCTAAGTATCTCAGGTTCTACTCTATTCGTCTCCGTCCTCGTTCTTTCTCTGCCCACCGGGTTGGCAAAGCTTACTTCTGGTCTATCTCTACTTCTGTCTCTTTGAGTTCCATGAGCTTGGGATGTTCCAGCTCCAGGGTGACCATAGGATACATTCAATCTTGGTTGGGGGAAAATGAATTCACCCTTCCAAGTGTAAGCATGTCTATCATTTTCTGTCACCACAAAGATCCTTTCCGAAGTGTGATCTAAGTAGGTCACTCTACCTGGGCTATCCGGATCCTTAAACTCATAGATCATGACAGTTCCTATATCAGTTGGCTGATTAGATTTATATCTCCAAAAGGCTTCGTCAGTTTCTCGATTAAGGAGCAACTCTATGCTCTTGTTGTCTTGGGGAACCCACTCAGGCGTGATAATCCTAGTGAGAACAGATGTGCCTCGAGGGGTTCTAGGTTCCGCACCCATGTTTCCTTGTTCCAAGTCACCTAAGTCCGCTTCAGAGATTACATTTCCAAATTCATCTGTCCTATCTGGGTGACTGGTGACTACGTATATGGTTCCTTCATTGTCCAGGTATGCACCGTTTTCAAATTTGACTGCTGGGTGCTCTAGTCCAATGGATTGATCGGGATTCTTAATCTGCACCACAGATCTTCCTAAGCCGTCCTCATAGATGCTAGCACCTAATCGATTAGTCCTAAGGTATTCCAGCTGTGTTTTGTAAGGGCCTTCTACCCTGTACAAGTAAGGCACTCCTGAACTTCCCGTAGGTCTGTCCATGCCTTGAGACATCTCTGACGCACTGGTCTCAGAGCTAGGGTAGTACGAGTGGTGGCTCAACTGCTGGGCCCAAGACCTAGCAGTGTGGTTAACACTAGCCTCTGAAGACCTAAGGCTTTGTCTCTCCCTTACAAGATGTCGTCCTGATCTAAGGTTCATATGCCTATCTAAGTAGCCCAATTCTTGCCTAGAGTACAACCTCGTTGCCGATCAATTGGTCTCAGTCACTTGATTCGTTTTTAGTGAGTTAGTATGTTTATGATCTTATCTGGTATTGCGTCGTCAGGAATACTTGAGTATTTTTCCGTACTTGGAATTGATCGTCCCACGTAAGGTTCTTTTCCTTTATGTTATCGCCAGTACAGAGATTAGGTTTTTAGCTTGAACTTGAGTTTTTAGGTAGTCTTCAACTTGATACCTGCCTATCGTTGCCCTGACTTACCTCTAGCACTATTCGTACTTAGCCTGAGCTAAAAAATGACAGAGGGAGTTGAGAATATCCCAACCTTTTGTTTCCTGCTTGGTTGCCCTTGAATGCCCAGGAAGTGTGTTCCCAAGCTTGCACTTACACTTGCTTAGAACGCCTTTCGATGCTCTCAATAGATCTGTAGGAGTTCCAAAGTTAGCTTTAAGATTTAAATTCCAAAGACAGAACCAATGATTTTTATTCCTGAAGCACAAACACTAATTTGTATAGAGATTTCTAAGACAACAATTCTAAAGACCCCTGACTTTGATCCCCCTGGGTATGGTCAACTTTCAAAATACCCTATCTGAAAATCAACGCATTATCTTTATAAAAAACAGTTGAGGGCGTGTAGTATATGCCACGAGCTTTCCAACAAGCCCTAGAGCTTAAAAAATGGATTTCGTATGAGAAAGTTATGACTGTTCAGGGTTTAGGGGGTTAAAACAAGATTCAATCAGGCTGACAGATCCTAGGAATTTCTCCCAAATCTCAAGTGTAGGAACCTCCAAAGTGCTAATGGATTGACTATTTTGCCCCAAAATTATCCCAATTTTGAACAAAATCAAACCCTAATTTTTGGCCAAAAAGCCTGTCAATCGCGATGGACAGGTCTGTCAATCGCGATTGACAGAGGTGTCCGTCGGGCCTGTCAGTCGCGATGGACAGTGTCAATCGCGATCGACGGTGTCAATCGCGATCGACAGAGTCGATCGTGGTTGTCAATCGCGATCGAGAGTATCAATCGCGATTGACACGTTTTCCGGATTTTTCACCGAAATTTCAGTCAATCGGGAGCCTATCAGTCGCGATGGACACGTGGATACACGCAAAAGTCAATCAATCGTTGAATTTCAGTCGATCGTGATTGACGGTGTCAATCGCGATTGACAGAGATGTCGGTCGTGGCTGTCAATCGCGATCGACGGTATCAATCGCGATTGACAGGATCCTACGTGGCAGTCTGTCGGTCGTGAGGTCTGTCGATCGCGATCGACGGTGTCAATCGCGATTGACAGGGCCTGTCAGTCGCAATTGACAGGGTCTGTCGGTCGCGATTGACAGAGGCTGTCGGTCGCGATTGACAGAAAACCTCGGAATTTTTCTACTGTGTTTAGTGTTTTAGGATGTGCTCATCATGCTTGTGCTAGTGGTGCACTTTGTTTTACCAAATGATCGAAATTTCTGTCGATCGCGATCGACAGAAGCTGGCGACTGCGAGACAGATTCGACGAGTTTCGTACCTGCGCAGCGTGCTGGAGATGGTGATACAGCCTGTACCTGCAACACAGCTCAGAAACATGCAAGAAAACACACACGCAATATCGCTCTCTTGCTCTCTCTCACAAGTAAAATGAGGGAAATGAGGTGGAGATGGTGATATGATCAAAAAACAGAAATTTTCGCGATGATGGAGATGGAGGTGGGAGATGGTGATGATGATGATGGTGATGAAGATGGTGAAGAAAGTAAAAGAAAATCGATGAGAGTGAAGAAAATACCTACAACTCCAACGCGTCAACTCTACGTCTTACCATCACACGCTCGTCCTCAAAGCTCGATCCCCGGCAACGGCGCCAAAATTTGGTGTAGCTCAGTGATGAGTAGCACCTCCTTTAATGTCAATCCGGGAAGACGTGAGGATGGTATGAAGACCTCGAGCAAGTGGAAGCACAAGTGCGTGAGTGAGAAGCACACCAACATGCACACACATACACACACACGCGCACACACGGCAAGACAAAGAGTGAGGAGCAATGGAGTTCTTTAGATTACTTTCAAAAAGCTCTTACAAGTTCGTTTCAATTACAATCTACCCCCAAAAATGAGCTCTCTAGCTCCTTTTATAGTTTTTGACTAGCTTTGGCCCTGTCCAGACCTAGTGTCCGGCCTAGTTAAAAATTAGGTTCCAGGGCTTATTTGAGGGCTCAAACGAGATCTAAAAAATACGAAAATTGGCAGGTAGATACTTCTAAAGCTCCTCAAGCTCAAGGACTCCTTGGCTTGCACAAAATGGAGCTACAAAAAGATGAAATGGTATTTACAATGGTGTTTAGTGATGAGAATCACTTTTAATTGGTGTAGAGGTTTTGAAAAATTAAGGTTGCCTTGGTGCTAAATCTGCGTGAATGCTCATATGTACTTCTTCCTGAAGAAAATTATTGGCCTATTTACCAGATCTTCGTTGACTCCCTTGTCTGCCTGTGCCTTCTCTCCCTTCTGACTCTCTTCTCTGACTGCCATGCCTCGTTAGTCCTTCAGTCCCTTGTCCGCTGCTAACAATATACATATACATATACATATACATATACATATACATATACATATACATATACATATACATATACATATACATATACATATACATATACATATACATATACATATACATATACATATACATATACATATACATATACATGTACATGTACATGTACATGTACATGTACATGTACATGTACATGTACATGTACATGTACATGTACATGTACATGTACATGTACATGTACATGTACATGTACATATACATATACATATACATATACATATACATATACATATACATATACATATACATATACATATACATATACAAATACATATAAATATACATATACACATACATATACACATACATATACACATACATATACACATACATATACACATACGTATACACATACATATACATATACATATACATATACATATTGTTGGTATATGCAATACCAAAGAACATGGGGAATGTAGTGGGCCGATAACCCAAGGAGATCAAAATGAAAACTTTAATCATTTTTTCAATTCTCTATAGTCCACTTCGTCTTCTTAGTGCTAAGTCACAACTTCAATGCATCATTACCACACAACTTCATACATAGAAATTCATCCAAAAAATCACATTGATATAAGATCATTTATACCACAGGATTCATACATCAACTAAAGAGAATCATATTTTTCCTTTAGATATCCGATCGGATGTCATCAACTTAATCGACTTACATATGAGTACCTTTCACACAATCGGTATTCTGTTCTTACAAACAACCTGCATAAGGAATCCTTACAGCAATATTCAAAGTTATATGATCAAAATCTCACTGCGCATGCTTTGTATTTACATGTGCCTGAAAAACAATTATCATACTGTGTCTCTTTCAATATCTAGCAATCTTGTATGTTAAAATAACAAACACTTCGCAACCTGAACATATGAGTTCTCATTCCATGATATGTATCATATATGAATACATGTTATTCTGTAAAGCAAGCCATTTGTTAGAACCTGTGATAGCATAAACCGCATCTCATATTTTTGGACTTTGCTCACAATGCATATCTCCTGCTAAATCAAACTCTGCATATATCTCAATAGAGTGATGCATAATAATCTTGCACATCCTGTTCTTCAAATATGATATAATATATCACATAGAATTAGTCAACATCAAATACATGAAGTTAATCATTTACATAAAAGATCATTTGTGACATAAGGACAGCAGTTTAATATCATGAGCATATTATATGACATTCTTCATTCCTGCACAAGCGCATCCCTCCATAGTAGTACCTGTATACACTTGTTTCTCCATAACAGCACAATCAGATCATATATGTATTATCATGTCATTGCACTATCATGCATCAATACCATATGGAATGATGTGCAATGATCCGTAAGCCTTCTCATCACGTATTTGTGAGACTTCACATAACCACGAGCTATGTACATGTTGAATCATAACTCCATGCTGAATGTAAAGAATATAAGCATTTACTTCATGTTGAATGTAGAGAATATAGTCACTTACTTTTGAATGCACGTCTTGACTCCTATCACATCATAGGAATATGTTTTTATTTAATAAAGGCAGCACTTCACATCATATAAAAACGTGATCCCATTTCATTAAATCATATATCGCAACTTGAGTCACTTCATATCAAATAAGAATAAGATATACTTATCTCATGTTCTCCTCGTGACAGTTTTCCGTGATCTTCATCCGATGTGACTAGTTTCTTCAAAGCAGTTCTCACACTAATGCTTCATGCGTAATATTGACAGAGAGAGAAAGAAGAAGAATTATAGTAACACAATATATATTCTATTGATTGAAGCTCTCATACAAAACTTACAGTAGATACGTGAGCAGAGAATTTCTTCGAGATATGTTGTCTATAATATCAGCATGTATTTCTTCGACAATCCACAGTGCTATGGGAGCCACGGTGCTATACAAGCCACAGCTCTTTATTCCGCATGCATCCTTATATAGTATTCTATCTATCTTGCGGTGGTCTTCAATCAAGTCCATATTCTAAGGAGAAAATCATGGAGACTGAGATTGGTAGGTCACAGTCGTTGGAAATATCTAAGCGCCTAAGTTTATTCCATGCTTAATTTAAGGAAGAAAACTTACGAGTCTATTCATATGCAAGTGAGGTGAGATCTAAGGCTACGGTTCAAAAGAGGGTTCCTATGGGAATAAACTATGAGAGAAAATAGTGAGAGGTGGAAATACAAAAGATACGCTTCCATTGAAGCTTGCCTCATTTTTCAACACTCCCCCTCAAGATTCAATGGAAGATCCAAGGGACGTGCCATACAAAGTTTTCTTTGAGCATAGAAATGAATGCTCGAGATCCTTGTTGTGATATCCATGTCTTCAAGATTTGTCGTTGATGTTCCATGCTTCTTCTCATAATGAAATGACTTGAATCATATGATAATCCAAGACACCACTTCATGACTTGTTTGAAGATATCTTGGTAGATGATCTTCAACATAGGTAGAGTGATGAACAACCAAGTTGTCCATTGAATTGGCTTCAAAATGAGAAAGGGAAAGGATCCTTTTCTTCTTACCTTCACTTCAAGATTGATGATCTTCCTGTTCGATACTTGGTTCTCTTGGACCTTTAACTCCATGAATGCTCTTCCACTGCTTTGACTCTTCAAGTCTTGATAAATCTTTTCTTCATTGGCTTTCTCTCTCTTGTTGTCTTCTCTTTCTCTCCTCTTTTCATTTCTGGTGGCTTCCCTCTCTTTTCCATTCTTCTTTTTCACATGTTGATCTCTGCTTACTTCTTCCATTTGCTTTCCTTTGTAGGTGGCTGCCTTGATCTTTTCTTCTTTAGCTTCTTGTTCCAAAATCTTCTTACCTTGGTTTCCTTCATCTTCATGTGCAGGAATGGTTGTGTCTTCTTCATAACTTTGTCTATTTGTCAATGATCCTTGGGCTGGTTGTACTTCTTCTTTGTCATCTTTGACTCTTTGAACCTTTTCTTCTACTCCATCTATTGGTTGATCTTCATAAGGTGCACTCTGTTGACTCATTGACATGTCTCCCCCTTCATCTCTAATATCTGCAAGTTCTTCATATGGTTGGTCCTCCAACCATGATAGAAAATCATGAATGATTTTCTCTTCTTCTTCAAAGGTAGGGCTTTGTCTTGCCATCTCTTCTATCTTCATGACCTGAAATGGAACACAACAAATATTGCAAGATTTTTATACCTTTGAGACTATCTTCGGAATGATAGTTTTGACTCCTTCCTTCAATCTTTTTTTGTGAGCTTCCACACTAGCTCAAAACTCCTTTGTCTTCTTGACTCCTTAATGTGCCTTGAGTGAGCTTCAATAGCTCTAACTCCTTCGACGAGTCCTCTTGACTCCTTTATGTAGCTTGACTGAGCTTCAATAGCTCTAACTCCTTCGACGAGTCCTCTTGACTCCTTTATGTAGCTTGAGTGAGCTTTAATAGCTCTAACTCCTTCGATGAGTCCTCTTGACTCTTTCCTTTGCCTTGATGTGGCTTTGTGTGAGCTTTACTTGCTCAACTCCTTTGAGAAGTCTGCTTTGACTCGTCTTTTGTCTTCAGTTGTTTCTCAACTCTTCTCATTGAGATGAGTTCAAGGTTAGACACAAGCTAAATGCTCAAGCCTTTCGCGAACCATTGCTCAAGCTTCCCAGTAGCCACCAATGCTCAAGCTTTAGGCCAGCTACTTGTGAGATTCTCAACTCACTAGCATAAATGACTTAGGACTAGAAGTCCTTTGTAGAACCTTTATCACTTTAGCTTCAATGTTCAAGAACAATGAATTAAAGAAATGTATACCTTGAGTTTCCTTCCTCTTGAATCCAAGCAAATTTGTAACAAGGACTCACACTCCTTGCCTCGAGTTCTGCCACAACTCGTTTGCCTTCCAAAGCTTGAATCTGAACCTTTGCTAGCTTTCTTCTTATGGCTTGTCTTCAACTCAATTGATGAGGAGACTTCACTTTCATAGGATTTCCTTCTCGAATCCTATCCACCTTTATGACGGCAGCCCTTTGCCTTTTGGAGTCTTCTTCTTGTCTCAAGATTTTGTCTTTTCCCAAAGCTTCTTCGTCTTTACTCGTTTGCTTTTACTTTTGAACTTGCTTTCTCCAAGAACCTGTATTCTTCAAACACTCTTAAGAGTTAGTATCCCTTCCAACAAAGTATCAAGTATGAAATCCTTGGGGGGACCTTGAGCTGGAATAGCTCCTATAGTCTTCTTGCAATCCTACGGCTTCAACAAGCCTCCAGCAATCAAAGTGCATCCAAAATCAATGAGGGGACTTCAACAATTTTGCAACCATACAAGAGCACTACGGCTCTGATACCACTGTTGGTATATGCAATACCAAAGAACATGGGGAATGTAGTGGGCCGATAACCCAAGGAGATCAAAATGAAAACTTTAATCATTTTTTCAATTCTCTATAGTCCACTTCGTCTTCTTAGTGCTAAGTCACAACTTCAATGCATCATTACCACACAACTTCATACATAGAAATTCATCCAAAAAATCACATTGATATAAGATCATTTATACCACAGGATTCATACATCAACTAAAGAGAATCATATTTTTCCTTTAGATATCCGATCGGATGTCATCAACTTAATCGACTTACATATGAGTACCTTTCACACAATCGGTATTCTGTTCTTACAAACAACCTGCATAAGGAATCCTTACAGCAATATTCAAAGTTATATGATCAAAATCTCACTGCGCATGCTTTGTATTTACATGTGCCTGAAAAACAATTATCATACTGTGTCTCTTTCAATATCTAGCAATCTTGTATGTTAAAATAACAAACACTTCGCAACCTGAACATATGAGTTCTCATTCCATGATATGTATCATATATGAATACATGGTATTCTGTAAAGCAAGCCATTTGTTAGAACCTGTGATAGCATAAACCGCATCTCATATTTTTGGACTTTGCTCACAATGCATATCTCCTGCTAAATCAAACTCTGCATATATCTCAATAGAGTGATGCATAATAATCTTGCACATCCTGTTCTTCAAATATGATATAATATATCACATAGAATTAGTCAACATCAAATACATGAAGTTAATCATTTACATAAAAGATCATTTGTGACATAAGGACAGCAGTTTAATATCATGAGCATATTATATGACATTCTTCATTCCTGCACAAGCGCATCCCTCCATAGTAGTACCTGTATACACTTGTTTCTCCATAACAGCACAATCAGATCATATATGTATTATCATGTCATTGCACTATCATGCATCAATACCATATGGAATGATGTGCAATGATCCGTAAGCCTTCTCATCACGTATTTGTGAGACTTCACATAACCACGAGCTATGTACATGTTGAATCATAACTCCATGCTGAATGTAAAGAATATAAGCATTTACTTCATGTTGAATGTAGAGAATATAGTCACTTACTTTTGAATGCACGTCTTGACTCCTATCACATCATAGGAATATGTTTTTATTTAATAAAGGCAGCACTTCACATCATATAAAAACGTGATCCCATTTCATTAAATCATATATCGCAACTTGAGTCACTTCATATCAAATAAGAATAAGATATACTTATCTCATGTTCTCCTCGTGACAGTTTTCCGTGATCTTCATCCGATGTGACTAGTTTCTTCAAAGCAGTTCTCACACTAATGCTTCATGCGTAATATTGACAGAGAGAGAAAGAAGAAGAATTATAGTAACACAATATATATTCTATTGATTGAAGCTCTCATACAAAACTTACAGTAGATACGTGAGCAGAGAATTTCTTCGAGATATGTTGTCTATAATATCAGCATGTATTTCTTCGACAATCCACAGTGCTATGGGAGCCACGGTGCTATACAAGCCACAGCTCTTTATTCCGCATGCATCCTTATATAGTATTCTATCTATCTTGCGGTGGTCTTCAATCAAGTCCATATTCTAAGGAGAAAATCATGGAGACTGAGATTGGTAGGTCACAGTCGTTGGAAATATCTAAGCGCCTAAGTTTATTCCATGCTTAATTTAAGGAAGAAAACTTACGAGTCTATTCATATGCAAGTGAGGTGAGATCTAAGGCTACGGTTCAAAAGAGGGTTCCTATGGGAATAAACTATGAGAGAAAATAGTGAGAGGTGGAAATACAAAAGATACGCTTCCATTGAAGCTTGCCTCATTTTTCAACACTCCCCCTCAAGATTCAATGGAAGATCCAAGGGACGTGCCATACAAAGTTTTCTTTGAGCATAGAAATGAATGCTCGAGATCCTTGTTGTGATATCCATGTCTTCAAGATTTGTCGTTGATGTTCCATGCTTCTTCTCATAATGAAATGACTTGAATCATATGATAATCCAAGACACCACTTCATGACTTGTTTGAAGATATCTTGGTAGATGATCTTCAACATAGGTAGAGTGATGAACAACCAAGTTGTCCATTGAATTGGCTTCAAAATGAGAAAGGGAAAGGATCCTTTTCTTCTTACCTTCACTTCAAGATTGATGATCTTCCTGTTCGATACTTGGTTCTCTTGGACCTTTAACTCCATGAATGCTCTTCCACTGCTTTGACTCTTCAAGTCTTGATAAATCTTTTCTTCATTGGCTTTCTCTCTCTTGTTGTCTTCTCTTTCTCTCCTCTTTTCATTTCTGGTGGCTTCCCTCTCTTTTCCATTCTTCTTTTTCACATGTTGATCTCTGCTTACTTCTTCCATTTGCTTTCCTTTGTAGGTGGCTGCCTTGATCTTTTCTTCTTTAGCTTCTTGTTCCAAAATCTTCTTACCTTGGTTTCCTTCATCTTCATGTGCAGGAATGGTTGTGTCTTCTTCATAACTTTGTCTATTTGTCAATGATCCTTGGGCTGGTTGTACTTCTTCTTTGTCATCTTTGACTCTTTGAACCTTTTCTTCTACTCCATCTATTGGTTGATCTTCATAAGGTGCACTCTGTTGACTCATTGACATGTCTCCCCCTTCATCTCTAATATCTGCAAGTTCTTCATATGGTTGGTCCTCCAACCATGATAGAAAATCATGAATGATTTTCTCTTCTTCTTCAAAGGTAGGGCTTTGTCTTGCCATCTCTTCTATCTTCATGACCTGAAATGGAACACAACAAATATTGCAAGATTTTTATACCTTTGAGACTATCTTCGGAATGATAGTTTTGACTCCTTCCTTCAATCTTTTTTTGTGAGCTTCCACACTAGCTCAAAACTCCTTTGTCTTCTTGACTCCTTAATGTGCCTTGAGTGAGCTTCAATAGCTCTAACTCCTTCGACGAGTCCTCTTGACTCCTTTATGTAGCTTGACTGAGCTTCAATAGCTCTAACTCCTTCGACGAGTCCTCTTGACTCCTTTATGTAGCTTGAGTGAGCTTTAATAGCTCTAACTCCTTCGATGAGTCCTCTTGACTCTTTCCTTTGCCTTGATGTGGCTTTGTGTGAGCTTTACTTGCTCAACTCCTTTGAGAAGTCTGCTTTGACTCGTCTTTTGTCTTCAGTTGTTTCTCAACTCTTCTCATTGAGATGAGTTCAAGGTTAGACACAAGCTAAATGCTCAAGCCTTTCGCGAACCATTGCTCAAGCTTCCCAGTAGCCACCAATGCTCAAGCTTTAGGCCAGCTACTTGTGAGATTCTCAACTCACTAGCATAAATGACTTAGGACTAGAAGTCCTTTGTAGAACCTTTATCACTTTAGCTTCAATGTTCAAGAACAATGAATTAAAGAAATGTATACCTTGAGTTTCCTTCCTCTTGAATCCAAGCAAATTTGTAACAAGGACTCACACTCCTTGCCTCGAGTTCTGCCACAACTCGTTTGCCTTCCAAAGCTTGAATCTGAACCTTTGCTAGCTTTCTTCTTATGGCTTGTCTTCAACTCAATTGATGAGGAGACTTCACTTTCATAGGATTTCCTTCTCGAATCCTATCCACCTTTATGACGGCAGCCCTTTGCCTTTTGGAGTCTTCTTCTTGTCTCAAGATTTTGTCTTTTCCCAAAGCTTCTTCGTCTTTACTCGTTTGCTTTTACTTTTGAACTTGCTTTCTCCAAGAACCTGTATTCTTCAAACACTCTTAAGAGTTAGTATCCCTTCCAACAAAGTATCAAGTATGAAATCCTTGGGGGGACCTTGAGCTGGAATAGCTCCTATAGTCTTCTTGCAATCCTACGGCTTCAACAAGCCTCCAGCAATCAAAGTGCATCCAAAATCAATGAGGGGACTTCAACAATTTTGCAACCATACAAGAGCACTACGGCTCTGATACCACTGTTGGTATATGCAATACCAAAGAACATGGGGAATGTAGTGGGCCGATAACCCAAGGAGATCAAAATGAAAACTTTAATCATTTTTTCAATTCTCTATAGTCCACTTCGTCTTCTTAGTGCTAAGTCACAACTTCAATGCATCATTACCACACAACTTCATACATAGAAATTCATCCAAAAAATCACATTGATATAAGATCATTTATACCACAGGATTCATACATCAACTAAAGAGAATCATATTTTTCCTTTAGATATCCGATCGGATGTCATCAACTTAATCGACTTACATATGAGTACCTTTCACACAATCGGTATTCTGTTCTTACAAACAACCTGCATAAGGAATCCTTACAGCAATATTCAAAGTTATATGATCAAAATCTCACTGCGCATGCTTTGTATTTACATGTGCCTGAAAAACAATTATCATACTGTGTCTCTTTCAATATCTAGCAATCTTGTATGTTAAAATAACAAACACTTCGCAACCTGAACATATGAGTTCTCATTCCATGATATGTATCATATATGAATACATGGTATTCTGTAAAGCAAGCCATTTGTTAGAACCTGTGATAGCATAAACCGCATCTCATATTTTTGGACTTTGCTCACAATGCATATCTCCTGCTAAATCAAACTCTGCATATATCTCAATAGAGTGATGCATAATAATCTTGCACATCCTGTTCTTCAAATATGATATAATATATCACATAGAATTAGTCAACATCAAATACATGAAGTTAATCATTTACATAAAAGATCATTTGTGACATAAGGACAGCAGTTTAATATCATGAGCATATTATATGACATTCTTCATTCCTGCACAAGCGCATCCCTCCATAGTAGTACCTGTATACACTTGTTTCTCCATAACAGCACAATCAGATCATATATGTATTATCATGTCATTGCACTATCATGCATCAATACCATATGGAATGATGTGCAATGATCCGTAAGCCTTCTCATCACGTATTTGTGAGACTTCACATAACCACGAGCTATGTACATGTTGAATCATAACTCCATGCTGAATGTAAAGAATATAAGCATTTACTTCATGTTGAATGTAGAGAATATAGTCACTTACTTTTGAATGCACGTCTTGACTCCTATCACATCATAGGAATATGTTTTTATTTAATAAAGGCAGCACTTCACATCATATAAAAACGTGATCCCATTTCATTAAATCATATATCGCAACTTGAGTCACTTCATATCAAATAAGAATAAGATATACTTATCTCATGTTCTCCTCGTGACAGTTTTCCGTGATCTTCATCCGATGTGACTAGTTTCTTCAAAGCAGTTCTCACACTAATGCTTCATGCGTAATATTGACAGAGAGAGAAAGAAGAAGAATTATAGTAACACAATATATATTCTATTGATTGAAGCTCTCATACAAAACTTACAGTAGATACGTGAGCAGAGAATTTCTTCGAGATATGTTGTCTATAATATCAGCATGTATTTCTTCGACAATCCACAGTGCTATGGGAGCCACGGTGCTATACAAGCCACAGCTCTTTATTCCGCATGCATCCTTATATAGTATTCTATCTATCTTGCGGTGGTCTTCAATCAAGTCCATATTCTAAGGAGAAAATCATGGAGACTGAGATTGGTAGGTCACAGTCGTTGGAAATATCTAAGCGCCTAAGTTTATTCCATGCTTAATTTAAGGAAGAAAACTTACGAGTCTATTCATATGCAAGTGAGGTGAGATCTAAGGCTACGGTTCAAAAGAGGGTTCCTATGGGAATAAACTATGAGAGAAAATAGTGAGAGGTGGAAATACAAAAGATACGCTTCCATTGAAGCTTGCCTCATTTTTCAACACTCCCCCTCAAGATTCAATGGAAGATCCAAGGGACGTGCCATACAAAGTTTTCTTTGAGCATAGAAATGAATGCTCGAGATCCTTGTTGTGATATCCATGTCTTCAAGATTTGTCGTTGATGTTCCATGCTTCTTCTCATAATGAAATGACTTGAATCATATGATAATCCAAGACACCACTTCATGACTTGTTTGAAGATATCTTGGTAGATGATCTTCAACATAGGTAGAGTGATGAACAACCAAGTTGTCCATTGAATTGGCTTCAAAATGAGAAAGGGAAAGGATCCTTTTCTTCTTACCTTCACTTCAAGATTGATGATCTTCCTGTTCGATACTTGGTTCTCTTGGACCTTTAACTCCATGAATGCTCTTCCACTGCTTTGACTCTTCAAGTCTTGATAAATCTTTTCTTCATTGGCTTTCTCTCTCTTGTTGTCTTCTCTTTCTCTCCTCTTTTCATTTCTGGTGGCTTCCCTCTCTTTTCCATTCTTCTTTTTCACATGTTGATCTCTGCTTACTTCTTCCATTTGCTTTCCTTTGTAGGTGGCTGCCTTGATCTTTTCTTCTTTAGCTTCTTGTTCCAAAATCTTCTTACCTTGGTTTCCTTCATCTTCATGTGCAGGAATGGTTGTGTCTTCTTCATAACTTTGTCTATTTGTCAATGATCCTTGGGCTGGTTGTACTTCTTCTTTGTCATCTTTGACTCTTTGAACCTTTTCTTCTACTCCATCTATTGGTTGATCTTCATAAGGTGCACTCTGTTGACTCATTGACATGTCTCCCCCTTCATCTCTAATATCTGCAAGTTCTTCATATGGTTGGTCCTCCAACCATGATAGAAAATCATGAATGATTTTCTCTTCTTCTTCAAAGGTAGGGCTTTGTCTTGCCATCTCTTCTATCTTCATGACCTGAAATGGAACACAACAAATATTGCAAGATTTTTATACCTTTGAGACTATCTTCGGAATGATAGTTTTGACTCCTTCCTTCAATCTTTTTTTGTGAGCTTCCACACTAGCTCAAAACTCCTTTGTCTTCTTGACTCCTTAATGTGCCTTGAGTGAGCTTCAATAGCTCTAACTCCTTTGACGAGTCCTCTTGACTCCTTTATGTAGCTTGACTGAGCTTCAATAGCTCTAACTCCTTCGACGAGTCCTCTTGACTCCTTTATGTAGCTTGAGTGAGCTTTAATAGCTCTAACTCCTTCGATGAGTCCTCTTGACTCTTTCCTTTGCCTTGATGTGGCTTTGTGTGAGCTTTACTTGCTCAACTCCTTTGAGAAGTCTGCTTTGACTCGTCTTTTGTCTTCAGTTGTTTCTCAACTCTTCTCATTGAGATGAGTTCAAGGTTAGACACAAGCTAAATGCTCAAGCCTTTCGCGAACCATTGCTCAAGCTTCCCAGTAGCCACCAATGCTCAAGCTTTAGGCCAGCTACTTGTGAGATTCTCAACTCACTAGCATAAATGACTTAGGACTAGAAGTCCTTTGTAGAACCTTTATCACTTTAGCTTCAATGTTCAAGAACAATGAATTAAAGAAATGTATACCTTGAGTTTCCTTCCTCTTGAATCCAAGCAAATTTGTAACAAGGACTCACACTCCTTGCCTCGAGTTCTGCCACAACTCGTTTGCCTTCCAAAGCTTGAATCTGAACCTTTGCTAGCTTTCTTCTTATGGCTTGTCTTCAACTCAATTGATGAGGAGACTTCACTTTCATAGGATTTCCTTCTCGAATCCTATCCACCTTTATGACGGCAGCCCTTTGCCTTTTGGAGTCTTCTTCTTGTCTCAAGATTTTGTCTTTTCCCAAAGCTTCTTCGTCTTTACTCGTTTGCTTTTACTTTTGAACTTGCTTTCTCCAAGAACCTGTATTCTTCAAACACTCTTAAGAGTTAGTATCCCTTCCAACAAAGTATCAAGTATGAAATCCTTGGGGGGACCTTGAGCTGGAATAGCTCCTATAGTCTTCTTGCAATCCTACGGCTTCAACAAGCCTCCAGCAATCAAAGTGCATCCAAAATCAATGAGGGGACTTCAACAATTTTGCAACCATACAAGAGCACTACGGCTCTGATACCACTGTTGGTATATGCAATACCAAAGAACATGGGGAATGTAGTGGGCCGATAACCCAAGGAGATCAAAATGAAAACTTTAATCATTTTTTCAATTCTCTATAGTCCACTTCGTCTTCTTAGTGCTAAGTCACAACTTCAATGCATCATTACCACACAACTTCATACATAGAAATTCATCCAAAAAATCACATTGATATAAGATCATTTATACCACAGGATTCATACATCAACTAAAGAGAATCATATTTTTCCTTTAGATATCCGATCGGATGTCATCAACTTAATCGACTTACATATGAGTACCTTTCACACAATCGGTATTCTGTTCTTACAAACAACCTGCATAAGGAATCCTTACAGCAATATTCAAAGTTATATGATCAAAATCTCACTGCGCATGCTTTGTATTTACATGTGCCTGAAAAACAATTATCATACTGTGTCTCTTTCAATATCTAGCAATCTTGTATGTTAAAATAACAAACACTTCGCAACCTGAACATATGAGTTCTCATTCCATGATATGTATCATATATGAATACATGGTATTCTGTAAAGCAAGCCATTTGTTAGAACCTGTGATAGCATAAACCGCATCTCATATTTTTGGACTTTGCTCACAATGCATATCTCCTGCTAAATCAAACTCTGCATATATCTCAATAGAGTGATGCATAATAATCTTGCACATCCTGTTCTTCAAATATGATATAATATATCACATAGAATTAGTCAACATCAAATACATGAAGTTAATCATTTACATAAAAGATCATTTGTGACATAAGGACAGCAGTTTAATATCATGAGCATATTATATGACATTCTTCATTCCTGCACAAGCGCATCCCTCCATAGTAGTACCTGTATACACTTGTTTCTCCATAACAGCACAATCAGATCATATATGTATTATCATGTCATTGCACTATCATGCATCAATACCATATGGAATGATGTGCAATGATCCGTAAGCCTTCTCATCACGTATTTGTGAGACTTCACATAACCACGAGCTATGTACATGTTGAATCATAACTCCATGCTGAATGTAAAGAATATAAGCATTTACTTCATGTTGAATGTAGAGAATATAGTCACTTACTTTTGAATGCACGTCTTGACTCCTATCACATCATAGGAATATGTTTTTATTTAATAAAGGCAGCACTTCACATCATATAAAAACGTGATCCCATTTCATTAAATCATATATCGCAACTTGAGTCACTTCATATCAAATAAGAATAAGATATACTTATCTCATGTTCTCCTCGTGACAGTTTTCCGTGATCTTCATCCGATGTGACTAGTTTCTTCAAAGCAGTTCTCACACTAATGCTTCATGCGTAATATTGACAGAGAGAGAAAGAAGAAGAATTATAGTAACACAATATATATTCTATTGATTGAAGCTCTCATACAAAACTTACAGTAGATACGTGAGCAGAGAATTTCTTCGAGATATGTTGTCTATAATATCAGCATGTATTTCTTCGACAATCCACAGTGCTATGGGAGCCACGGTGCTATACAAGCCACAGCTCTTTATTCCGCATGCATCCTTATATAGTATTCTATCTATCTTGCGGTGGTCTTCAATCAAGTCCATATTCTAAGGAGAAAATCATGGAGACTGAGATTGGTAGGTCACAGTCGTTGGAAATATCTAAGCGCCTAAGTTTATTCCATGCTTAATTTAAGGAAGAAAACTTACGAGTCTATTCATATGCAAGTGAGGTGAGATCTAAGGCTACGGTTCAAAAGAGGGTTCCTATGGGAATAAACTATGAGAGAAAATAGTGAGAGGTGGAAATACAAAAGATACGCTTCCATTGAAGCTTGCCTCATTTTTCAACACTCCCCCTCAAGATTCAATGGAAGATCCAAGGGACGTGCCATACAAAGTTTTCTTTGAGCATAGAAATGAATGCTCGAGATCCTTGTTGTGATATCCATGTCTTCAAGATTTGTCGTTGATGTTCCATGCTTCTTCTCATAATGAAATGACTTGAATCATATGATAATCCAAGACACCACTTCATGACTTGTTTGAAGATATCTTGGTAGATGATCTTCAACATAGGTAGAGTGATGAACAACCAAGTTGTCCATTGAATTGGCTTCAAAATGAGAAAGGGAAAGGATCCTTTTCTTCTTACCTTCACTTCAAGATTGATGATCTTCCTGTTCGATACTTGGTTCTCTTGGACCTTTAACTCCATGAATGCTCTTCCACTGCTTTGACTCTTCAAGTCTTGATAAATCTTTTCTTCATTGGCTTTCTCTCTCTTGTTGTCTTCTCTTTCTCTCCTCTTTTCATTTCTGGTGGCTTCCCTCTCTTTTCCATTCTTCTTTTTCACATGTTGATCTCTGCTTACTTCTTCCATTTGCTTTCCTTTGTAGGTGGCTGCCTTGATCTTTTCTTCTTTAGCTTCTTGTTCCAAAATCTTCTTACCTTGGTTTCCTTCATCTTCATGTGCAGGAATGGTTGTGTCTTCTTCATAACTTTGTCTATTTGTCAATGATCCTTGGGCTGGTTGTACTTCTTCTTTGTCATCTTTGACTCTTTGAACCTTTTCTTCTACTCCATCTATTGGTTGATCTTCATAAGGTGCACTCTGTTGACTCATTGACATGTCTCCCCCTTCATCTCTAATATCTGCAAGTTCTTCATATGGTTGGTCCTCCAACCATGATAGAAAATCATGAATGATTTTCTCTTCTTCTTCAAAGGTAGGGCTTTGTCTTGCCATCTCTTCTATCTTCATGACCTGAAATGGAACACAACAAATATTGCAAGATTTTTATACCTTTGAGACTATCTTCGGAATGATAGTTTTGACTCCTTCCTTCAATCTTTTTTTGTGAGCTTCCACACTAGCTCAAAACTCCTTTGTCTTCTTGACTCCTTAATGTGCCTTGAGTGAGCTTCAATAGCTCTAACTCCTTCGACGAGTCCTCTTGACTCCTTTATGTAGCTTGACTGAGCTTCAATAGCTCTAACTCCTTCGACGAGTCCTCTTGACTCCTTTATGTAGCTTGAGTGAGCTTTAATAGCTCTAACTCCTTCGATGAGTCCTCTTGACTCTTTCCTTTGCCTTGATGTGGCTTTGTGTGAGCTTTACTTGCTCAACTCCTTTGAGAAGTCTGCTTTGACTCGTCTTTTGTCTTCAGTTGTTTCTCAACTCTTCTCATTGAGATGAGTTCAAGGTTAGACACAAGCTAAATGCTCAAGCCTTTCGCGAACCATTGCTCAAGCTTCCCAGTAGCCACCAATGCTCAAGCTTTAGGCCAGCTACTTGTGAGATTCTCAACTCACTAGCATAAATGACTTAGGACTAGAAGTCCTTTGTAGAACCTTTATCACTTTAGCTTCAATGTTCAAGAACAATGAATTAAAGAAATGTATACCTTGAGTTTCCTTCCTCTTGAATCCAAGCAAATTTGTAACAAGGACTCACACTCCTTGCCTCGAGTTCTGCCACAACTCGTTTGCCTTCCAAAGCTTGAATCTGAACCTTTGCTAGCTTTCTTCTTATGGCTTGTCTTCAACTCAATTGATGAGGAGACTTCACTTTCATAGGATTTCCTTCTCGAATCCTATCCACCTTTATGACGGCAGCCCTTTGCCTTTTGGAGTCTTCTTCTTGTCTCAAGATTTTGTCTTTTCCCAAAGCTTCTTCGTCTTTACTCGTTTGCTTTTACTTTTGAACTTGCTTTCTCCAAGAACCTGTATTCTTCAAACACTCTTAAGAGTTAGTATCCCTTCCAACAAAGTATCAAGTATGAAATCCTTGGGGGGACCTTGAGCTGGAATAGCTCCTATAGTCTTCTTGCAATCCTACGGCTTCAACAAGCCTCCAGCAATCAAAGTGCATCCAAAATCAATGAGGGGACTTCAACAATTTTGCAACCATACAAGAGCACTACGGCTCTGATACCACTGTTGGTATATGCAATACCAAAGAACATGGGGAATGTAGTGGGCCGATAACCCAAGGAGATCAAAATGAAAACTTTAATCATTTTTTCAATTCTCTATAGTCCACTTCGTCTTCTTAGTGCTAAGTCACAACTTCAATGCATCATTACCACACAACTTCATACATAGAAATTCATCCAAAAAATCACATTGATATAAGATCATTTATACCACAGGATTCATACATCAACTAAAGAGAATCATATTTTTCCTTTAGATATCCGATCGGATGTCATCAACTTAATCGACTTACATATGAGTACCTTTCACACAATCGGTATTCTGTTCTTACAAACAACCTGCATAAGGAATCCTTACAGCAATATTCAAAGTTATATGATCAAAATCTCACTGCGCATGCTTTGTATTTACATGTGCCTGAAAAACAATTATCATACTGTGTCTCTTTCAATATCTAGCAATCTTGTATGTTAAAATAACAAACACTTCGCAACCTGAACATATGAGTTCTCATTCCATGATATGTATCATATATGAATACATGGTATTCTGTAAAGCAAGCCATTTGTTAGAACCTGTGATAGCATAAACCGCATCTCATATTTTTGGACTTTGCTCACAATGCATATCTCCTGCTAAATCAAACTCTGCATATATCTCAATAGAGTGATGCATAATAATCTTGCACATCCTGTTCTTCAAATATGATATAATATATCACATAGAATTAGTCAACATCAAATACATGAAGTTAATCATTTACATAAAAGATCATTTGTGACATAAGGACAGCAGTTTAATATCATGAGCATATTATATGACATTCTTCATTCCTGCACAAGCGCATCCCTCCATAGTAGTACCTGTATACACTTGTTTCTCCATAACAGCACAATCAGATCATATATGTATTATCATGTCATTGCACTATCATGCATCAATACCATATGGAATGATGTGCAATGATCCGTAAGCCTTCTCATCACGTATTTGTGAGACTTCACATAACCACGAGCTATGTACATGTTGAATCATAACTCCATGCTGAATGTAAAGAATATAAGCATTTACTTCATGTTGAATGTAGAGAATATAGTCACTTACTTTTGAATGCACGTCTTGACTCCTATCACATCATAGGAATATGTTTTTATTTAATAAAGGCAGCACTTCACATCATATAAAAACGTGATCCCATTTCATTAAATCATATATCGCAACTTGAGTCACTTCATATCAAATAAGAATAAGATATACTTATCTCATGTTCTCCTCGTGACAGTTTTCCGTGATCTTCATCCGATGTGACTAGTTTCTTCAAAGCAGTTCTCACACTAATGCTTCATGCGTAATATTGACAGAGAGAGAAAGAAGAAGAATTATAGTAACACAATATATATTCTATTGATTGAAGCTCTCATACAAAACTTACAGTAGATACGTGAGCAGAGAATTTCTTCGAGATATGTTGTCTATAATATCAGCATGTATTTCTTCGACAATCCACAGTGCTATGGGAGCCACGGTGCTATACAAGCCACAGCTCTTTATTCCGCATGCATCCTTATATAGTATTCTATCTATCTTGCGGTGGTCTTCAATCAAGTCCATATTCTAAGGAGAAAATCATGGAGACTGAGATTGGTAGGTCACAGTCGTTGGAAATATCTAAGCGCCTAAGTTTATTCCATGCTTAATTTAAGGAAGAAAACTTACGAGTCTATTCATATGCAAGTGAGGTGAGATCTAAGGCTACGGTTCAAAAGAGGGTTCCTATGGGAATAAACTATGAGAGAAAATAGTGAGAGGTGGAAATACAAAAGATACGCTTCCATTGAAGCTTGCCTCATTTTTCAACACTCCCCCTCAAGATTCAATGGAAGATCCAAGGGACGTGCCATACAAAGTTTTCTTTGAGCATAGAAATGAATGCTCGAGATCCTTGTTGTGATATCCATGTCTTCAAGATTTGTCGTTGATGTTCCATGCTTCTTCTCATAATGAAATGACTTGAATCATATGATAATCCAAGACACCACTTCATGACTTGTTTGAAGATATCTTGGTAGATGATCTTCAACATAGGTAGAGTGATGAACAACCAAGTTGTCCATTGAATTGGCTTCAAAATGAGAAAGGGAAAGGATCCTTTTCTTCTTACCTTCACTTCAAGATTGATGATCTTCCTGTTCGATACTTGGTTCTCTTGGACCTTTAACTCCATGAATGCTCTTCCACTGCTTTGACTCTTCAAGTCTTGATAAATCTTTTCTTCATTGGCTTTCTCTCTCTTGTTGTCTTCTCTTTCTCTCCTCTTTTCATTTCTGGTGGCTTCCCTCTCTTTTCCATTCTTCTTTTTCACATGTTGATCTCTGCTTACTTCTTCCATTTGCTTTCCTTTGTAGGTGGCTGCCTTGATCTTTTCTTCTTTAGCTTCTTGTTCCAAAATCTTCTTACCTTGGTTTCCTTCATCTTCATGTGCAGGAATGGTTGTGTCTTCTTCATAACTTTGTCTATTTGTCAATGATCCTTGGGCTGGTTGTACTTCTTCTTTGTCATCTTTGACTCTTTGAACCTTTTCTTCTACTCCATCTATTGGTTGATCTTCATAAGGTGCACTCTGTTGACTCATTGACATGTCTCCCCCTTCATCTCTAATATCTGCAAGTTCTTCATATGGTTGGTCCTCCAACCATGATAGAAAATCATGAATGATTTTCTCTTCTTCTTCAAAGGTAGGGCTTTGTCTTGCCATCTCTTCTATCTTCATGACCTGAAATGGAACACAACAAATATTGCAAGATTTTTATACCTTTGAGACTATCTTCGGAATGATAGTTTTGACTCCTTCCTTCAATCTTTTTTTGTGAGCTTCCACACTAGCTCAAAACTCCTTTGTCTTCTTGACTCCTTAATGTGCCTTGAGTGAGCTTCAATAGCTCTAACTCCTTCGACGAGTCCTCTTGACTCCTTTATGTAGCTTGACTGAGCTTCAATAGCTCTAACTCCTTCGACGAGTCCTCTTGACTCCTTTATGTAGCTTGAGTGAGCTTTAATAGCTCTAACTCCTTCGATGAGTCCTCTTGACTCTTTCCTTTGCCTTGATGTGGCTTTGTGTGAGCTTTACTTGCTCAACTCCTTTGAGAAGTCTGCTTTGACTCGTCTTTTGTCTTCAGTTGTTTCTCAACTCTTCTCATTGAGATGAGTTCAAGGTTAGACACAAGCTAAATGCTCAAGCCTTTCGCGAACCATTGCTCAAGCTTCCCAGTAGCCACCAATGCTCAAGCTTTAGGCCAGCTACTTGTGAGATTCTCAACTCACTAGCATAAATGACTTAGGACTAGAAGTCCTTTGTAGAACCTTTATCACTTTAGCTTCAATGTTCAAGAACAATGAATTAAAGAAATGTATACCTTGAGTTTCCTTCCTCTTGAATCCAAGCAAATTTGTAACAAGGACTCACACTCCTTGCCTCGAGTTCTGCCACAACTCGTTTGCCTTCCAAAGCTTGAATCTGAACCTTTGCTAGCTTTCTTCTTATGGCTTGTCTTCAACTCAATTGATGAGGAGACTTCACTTTCATAGGATTTCCTTCTCGAATCCTATCCACCTTTATGACGGCAGCCCTTTGCCTTTTGGAGTCTTCTTCTTGTCTCAAGATTTTGTCTTTTCCCAAAGCTTCTTCGTCTTTACTCGTTTGCTTTTACTTTTGAACTTGCTTTCTCCAAGAACCTGTATTCTTCAAACACTCTTAAGAGTTAGTATCCCTTCCAACAAAGTATCAAGTATGAAATCCTTGGGGGGACCTTGAGCTGGAATAGCTCCTATAGTCTTCTTGCAATCCTACGGCTTCAACAAGCCTCCAGCAATCAAAGTGCATCCAAAATCAATGAGGGGACTTCAACAATTTTGCAACCATACAAGAGCACTACGGCTCTGATACCACTGTTGGTATATGCAATACCAAAGAACATGGGGAATGTAGTGGGCCGATAACCCAAGGAGATCAAAATGAAAACTTTAATCATTTTTTCAATTCTCTATAGTCCACTTCGTCTTCTTAGTGCTAAGTCACAACTTCAATGCATCATTACCACACAACTTCATACATAGAAATTCATCCAAAAAATCACATTGATATAAGATCATTTATACCACAGGATTCATACATCAACTAAAGAGAATCATATTTTTCCTTTAGATATCCGATCGGATGTCATCAACTTAATCGACTTACATATGAGTACCTTTCACACAATCGGTATTCTGTTCTTACAAACAACCTGCATAAGGAATCCTTACAGCAATATTCAAAGTTATATGATCAAAATCTCACTGCGCATGCTTTGTATTTACATGTGCCTGAAAAACAATTATCATACTGTGTCTCTTTCAATATCTAGCAATCTTGTATGTTAAAATAACAAACACTTCGCAACCTGAACATATGAGTTCTCATTCCATGATATGTATCATATATGAATACATGGTATTCTGTAAAGCAAGCCATTTGTTAGAACCTGTGATAGCATAAACCGCATCTCATATTTTTGGACTTTGCTCACAATGCATATCTCCTGCTAAATCAAACTCTGCATATATCTCAATAGAGTGATGCATAATAATCTTGCACATCCTGTTCTTCAAATATGATATAATATATCACATAGAATTAGTCAACATCAAATACATGAAGTTAATCATTTACATAAAAGATCATTTGTGACATAAGGATAGCAGTTTAATATCATGAGCATATTATATGACATTCTTCATTCCTGCACAAGCGCATCCCTCCATAGTAGTACCTGTATACACTTGTTTCTCCATAACAGCACAATCAGATCATATATGTATTATCATGTCATTGCACTATCATGCATCAATACCATATGGAATGATGTGCAATGATCCGTAAGCCTTCTCATCACGTATTTGTGAGACTTCACATAACCACGAGCTATGTACATGTTGAATCATAACTCCATGCTGAATGTAAAGAATATAAGCATTTACTTCATGTTGAATGTAGAGAATATAGTCACTTACTTTTGAATGCACGTCTTGACTCCTATCACATCATAGGAATATGTTTTTATTTAATAAAGGCAGCACTTCACATCATATAAAAACGTGATCCCATTTCATTAAATCATATATCGCAACTTGAGTCACTTCATATCAAATAAGAATAAGATATACTTATCTCATGTTCTCCTCGTGACAGTTTTCCGTGATCTTCATCCGATGTGACTAGTTTCTTCAAAGCAGTTCTCACACTAATGCTTCATGCGTAATATTGACAGAGAGAGAAAGAAGAAGAATTATAGTAACACAATATATATTCTATTGATTGAAGCTCTCATACAAAACTTACAGTAGATACGTGAGCAGAGAATTTCTTCGAGATATGTTGTCTATAATATCAGCATGTATTTCTTCGACAATCCACAGTGCTATGGGAGCCACGGTGCTATACAAGCCACAGCTCTTTATTCCGCATGCATCCTTATATAGTATTCTATCTATCTTGCGGTGGTCTTCAATCAAGTCCATATTCTAAGGAGAAAATCATGGAGACTGAGATTGGTAGGTCACAGTCGTTGGAAATATCTAAGCGCCTAAGTTTATTCCATGCTTAATTTAAGGAAGAAAACTTACGAGTCTATTCATATGCAAGTGAGGTGAGATCTAAGGCTACGGTTCAAAAGAGGGTTCCTATGGGAATAAACTATGAGAGAAAATAGTGAGAGGTGGAAATACAAAAGATACGCTTCCATTGAAGCTTGCCTCATTTTTCAACACATATGCATATACATATACATATACAGGGGGTTTAGGGGTTAAAACAAGATTCAATCTGGCTGACAGATCCTAGGAATTTCTCCCAAATCTCAAGTGTAGGAACCTCCAAAGTGCTAATGGATTGACTATTTTGCCCCAAAATTATCCCAATTTTGAACAAAATCAAACCCTAATTTTTGGCCGAAAAGCCTGTCAATCGCGATCGACAGGTTTGTCAATCGCGATTGACAGAGGTGTCCGTCGGGCCTGTCAGTCGCGATGGACAGTGTCAATCGCGATCGACGGTGTCAATCGCGATCGACAGAGTCGATCGTGGTTGTCAATCGCGATCGACAGTATCAATCGCGATTGACACGTTTTCTGATTTTTCGCCGAAATTTCAGTCAATCGGGAGCCTATCAGTCGCGATGGACACGTGGATACGCGCAAAAGTCAATCAATCGTTGAATTTCAATCGATCGCGATTGACAGTGTCAATCGCGATTGACAGAGGTGTCGGTCGTGGCTGTCAATCGCGATCGACGGTATCAATCGCGATTGACAGGATCCTACGTGGCAGTCTGTCGGTCGTGAGGTCTGTCGATTGCGATCGACGGTGTCAATCGCGATTGACAGGGCCTGTCGGTCGCGATTGACAGGGTCTGTCGGTCGCGATTGACAGAGGCTGTCGGTCGCGATTGACAGAAAACCTCGGAATTTTTCTACTGTGTGTAGTGTTTTAGGATGTGCTCATCATGCTTGTGCTAGTGGTGCACTTTGTTTTACCAAATGATCGAAATTTCTGTCGATCGCGATCGACAGAAGCTGGCGACTGCGAGACAGATTCGACGAGTTTGGTACCTGCGCAGCGTGCTGGAGATGGTGATACAGCCTGTACCTGCAACACAGCTCAGAAACATGCAAGAAAACACACACGCAATATCGCTCTCTTGCTCTCTCTCACAAGTGAAATGAGGGAAATGAGGTGGAGATGGTGATATGATCAAAAAACAGAAATTTTCGCGATGATGGAGATGGAGGTGAGAGATGGTGATGATGATGATGGTGATGAAGATGGTGAAGAAAGTAAAAGAAAATCGATGAGAGTGAAGAAAATACCTACAACTCCAACGCGTCAACTCTACGTCTTACCATCACACGCTCGTCCTCAAAGCTCGATCCCCGGCAACGGCGCCAAAATTTGGTGTAGCTCAGTGATGAGTAGCACCTCCTTTAATGTCCATCCGGGAAGACGAGAGGATGGTATGAAGACCTCGAGCAAGTGGAAGCACAAATGCGTGAGTGAGAAGCACACCAACATGCACACACATACACACACACGCGCACACACGGCAAGACAAAGAGTGAGGAGCAATGGAGTTCTTAGATTACTTTCAAAAAGCTCTTACAAGTTTGTTTCAATTACAATATAACCTCAAAAATGAGCTCTCTAGCTCCTTTTATAGTTTTTGACTAGCTTTGGCCCTATCCAGACCTAGTGTCCGGCCTAGTTAAAAATTAGGTTCCAGGGCTTATTTGAGGGCTCAAACGAGATCTAAAAAATACGAAAATTGGCAGGTAGATACTTCTAAAGCTCCTCAAGCTCAAGGACTCCTTGGCTTGCACAAAATGGAGCTACAAAAAGATGAAATGGTATTTACAATGGCGTTTAGTGATGAGAATCACTTTTAATTGGTGTAGAGGTTTTGAAAAATTAAGGTTGCCTTGGTGCTAAATCTGCGTGAATGCTCATATGTACTTCTTCCTGAAGAAAATTATTGGCCTATTTGCCAGATCTTCGTTGACTCCCTTGTCTGCTGCTAACACATACACATACACATACACATACACATACACATACACATACACATACACACACACGTAGACACACACATACACACACACATACACACACACATACACACACACATACACACACACATACACACACACATACACACACATACACACACACACAGACACACACACATACACATACACATACACACATACAGATACACACACACATACACATACACATACACATACACACACACATACACATACACACACACATACACATACACATACACATACACATACACATACACATACACATACACATACACATACACATACACATACACATACACATACACATACACATACACATACACATACACATACACATACACATACACATACACGTACACATACACGTACACGTACACGTACACATACACGTACATGTACACGTACACGTACACATATACATATACATACACATACACGTACACGTACACGTACACGTACACGTACACATACACATACACATACACATACACATACACATACACATACACATACACATACACATACACATACACATACACATACACATACACATACACATACACATACACATACACATACACATACACATACACATACACATACACATACACATACACATACACATACACATACACATACACATACACATACACATACACATACACATACACATACACATACACATACACATACACATACACATACACATACACATACACATACACATACACATACACATACACATACACATACACATACACATACACATACACATACACATACACATACACATACACATACACATACACATACACATACACATACACATACACATACACATACACATACACATACACATACACATACACATACACATACACATACACACACACATACACATACACATACACATACACATACACATACAGAGACACATACACACACACATAGACACACACATATACACACACATACACACACACATACACACACACATACACACACACACAGACACACACACATACACATATACACATACACACATACACATACACATACACATACACATACACATACACATACACATACACATACACATACACATACACATACACATACACATACACATACACATACACATACACATACACATACACATACACATACACATACACATACACATACACATACACATACACATACACATACACATACACATACACATACACATACACATACACATATGATGGGGGAAGTATCTCAACCCCTAAGCAACGACGAAGCGCAAATGACCTCCATAGGTATCCTTCTTTGACCTCTGCACACCAAAAGTGCTCTTACTCAGAGCTTATGCAGAGAACTCCTGTGAGCTTTTGTAGACCTGTAGTAGACACCAAGAGCTTTCGAAAAAAACAAATTTCACTTCAAATGGATGCTTACACAAAGAGAAACAATGTCTACAACATGAGATAGTTGAATGCTCACAACTGCTAGTCAAGCAGATACCTCACTTAACTCCAACAAGCATTTCTCAGAGATTATACTGAGAATGAACCTCAACCTTGGGTCAACTTTAGAGGTCTCTAATAGCTACCCAATGACACCAAATTCATAGCAAATGGATACATAGAGAAGGAGAACCAGCCCTTACAAGAGAGAGCAAAATATTTCCAACAAAGCCTACACACCAAGAGAGATATCAATCACACAACTTCACTAAAATGCATGTTGCTCCCAGATTACTCAGAGAATGATCCAAAGACTTTGTGAGCATAAAATAGACTTTAATAGCTATCCAATGAGACAAGAATTACATCAAATGGATACAATATGAGGGAGAACCAATGCTAACAATTCATGGGTAGAGAGTTGCAACACTGCCTGCGCACACACATAGATATGCCTACTAAAAGAAAACAAACAAGCAAGCAAGGGGCTAGCTTAAGCAAGGGGCTTTCTTATCACAACTCCAGCACTTAGTGCTCACTTTACATGAGCTAAAACTCCAAGAAGATGGGCCAAAAGAAGTCGGGATACATGCTCCTTTTATAGTGAGAAGTGTGCCCCTAAAATCTAGGAACTACCTTCCCAAATCAGCCTCCTAACTTGGAGGATTTAGTTGAGATGAATTGGGGAGTGGTTGAGTGACTTTTCTTGATGGAATATCGTGGCTTTTGGCTTCCTTTGATTGCTCCACATGTCCATAAAAGATTCCCCACGAATTTTTAGCTTGAAGCTTGACTTTTAACACTCCCCCTCAAGCTTCAATTCTTCATCCTCATCCAAGCTCCTTCATGTTGATGCTTTGCTTGAATTTTGAAATCTTCATTCCATCCAAAGCCTTTGTAAACATGTCGGCAACTTGGTCTTTGGTACCAATATGATGTACTGAAACTTCCTTGGATATCACCTTTTCTCTTATGAAGTGATAGTGCACTTCAATATGCTTGGTTCTAGCATGATAGATAGGATTCGATGCTAGATGAATGCTACTCATATTGTCACAAAAAATTGGATATGTGTCAACCTGGAAATTAAGCTCCATAAATAACTTCTTAATCCACATTAGCTCACATGTGACTTGAGCCAAAGCTCTATACTCAGCCTCGGTGGAAGATAATGCCACCGTGGGTTGCTTCTTTGAAATCCATGAGATGATCTTGCTACCTAGCATGACTAGGTAACCACTTGTACTTCTTCTATCCTCCTTGGAACCGGCCCAATCCGCATCAGAATAAGCTTTGACCTGCATATCATCATCAAATGAATAGAACAATCCTTCATTTATAGTGGCCTTGAGATATCGTAACATTCTTCTTGCAGCTTGCAAGTGTGTAGTCCTTGGACTATGCATAAATTGTGATAACACTCCAACTTCATATGCTATGTCAGGCCTAGTTATTGTGGCATAATTGAAAGAGCCTACAATAGAGCGATAAAAAGTTACATCCTCTAATGGCTCTCCATCAATGGAGCTTAGCTTTACATTAACTTCCATGGGATTTGAAATAGGCTTGCAATGTAGCATCCCAAACCTCTCAAGTAGGTCTAGAATATACTTCCTTTGTATGAGCATAATACCTTCTTCTTTGTATACAACTTCAATGCCAAGAAAATACCTAAGATCTCCAAGATCAGATATCCTAAACTCCTTTCCAAGCTTTGCCTTGATCTCCTCAATGCCCTTTGTATCATTACCTGTAATGATAAGATCATCTACATACACACACATGTAGACTACAAGTTCTCCTCTTTGTTTGATGAAGAGAGATGGATCCGCCTTGCATTGATTGTAACCACATTTGATCAAATAGTCCACCAATCTTTGGTTCCAGGCCCTTGGAGCTTGCTTTAGGCCATAAAGTGCCTTCTTCAACCTACAAACATGATGTGGAAACTCTTTATGAACAAAACCTAGTGGTTGCTCCATGTATACCTCTTCTTCCAAGTCTCCATTGAGAAAGGCATTCTTGATATCCAATTGGAAAAGCTTCCATCCTTTGCTAGCAGGCATTGCAATGAGTGTCCTAATGATGCTCATCTTTGCCACGGGGCTGAATGTCTCTTCAAAGTCCACTCCATAGGTTTGTGCAAAACCCTTGGCCACCAATCTTGCTTTGAACCTAGAAATAGATCCATCTGAATTCCTCTTTACTTTATACACCCACTTATTACCTATTACCTTCATGTTATCCTTCTTGGGCACTAGAGTCCATGTTTGATTCTCCTCAAGTGCGTCGATCTCTTCTTGCATTGCCTCTTTCCATTCGGTGTACCTGCTTGCATCTTCATAGCAATCGGGCTCATGATCTTCTACTACTTTGTTCATATATGCATAATGAGTTGCCATGTATGAATTATAAGAAAATCTTTGAGTTGGATACTTAACTCTAGAAGACTTCCTTTCTTCACCTTTTGGAGGAATAAACCTCCTTTGCCTTGGGAACTTGATCTCTTTCTTTGACATGGCTTCTTTCTCCATCATGTGTCCTTCATCATCTTCAACTTCATTACCTTCTACATCCAACTCCACCAATGTTGCTTTGCCTTTGTTGATTGATTGTGCTTCATAGCTTGATGAAGATCTCCCCCTCCATGGTGAGTTCATGCTTGAACTATCTTCATTGATGGAACACCTTGGGCCGCTTAGCTCTAGGTCGATTTGTTCTTCATCATGTCCATGTTTTTCTTCTTCATAGTCCTGCATACAATCATAATTCTTATACCAAGGGAGTAGCTCATCAAATGCTACATCCCTTGATATCCTCAAGTCCTTTGTGTTTGGGTTGAAGCACCTGTAACCTTTATGATCATTTGAATATCCTAGAAACACACACTTTTCTGCCTTTGGTTTTAGCTTGTGCCTCAATTCACTTGGCACATGTACATAACAAGTACATCCAAACATCTTCAAGTGGGAAAGATCAGGTTTCTTACCATAATAGGCTTGATATGGTGTCAAGCCATGGATCCTTGAGGTAGGAGCCCTATTCATAAGATACACGGCGGTATTTGCTGCATCACTCCAAAACATGTTAGGTACATTCATCTCATTAAGCATTGCTCTAGCGATCTCGACAATGTATCTATTCTTTCTCTCTGCTACTCCATTTTGTTGGGGTGTGTACCTGCATGTTACTTGCCTCTTGATGCCTTGATCCATTAAAAAATCAGAAAACTCATTAGAGAAATAATCTCCCCCTCCATCGGACCTTAGCTTCTTGATATATGTACCTGTTTCCTTTTCTACCATTGCCTTGAATGCTTTGAAACATGTAAACACATCTGATTTGTTTTTTATGAAATAAACCCAAACCATCCTTGTGCAATCATCTATAAAAGTGACAAAGTACTTGTTACCTCCAATGGATTGCTCTTTGGTTGGCCCCCACACATCTGTATGTATCAACTCCAATGGATGTTGGCTTATGTAGCCACTCTTCTTGAATGGAAGTCTCGCTTGCTTCTCTAGTTGACAAGATTCACATAAATGCTTCATACCTTGTCCTTGGAAGTTGGGAAGACCTTCAACCAGCCTCTTGAATTGCATTTCCTTCATTCTTTGTATGTTGATGTGACCTATCCTCTTGTGCCACAAGTCCAACTCCGAAATTCTCTTGTTTCCATATGTGAAGTAGACATGTTGAGTGGAATGAGAATTTACCTCCAAAGTGAAGAGTCTCCCTTGCTTCTTTCCTCTTGCTATGACCTTGTAACCTTGCTTAGGGTTCTCCACAAAGCATCCACCTTTGTTGAACCTTACTTGATAGCCTCTTTCAACCATTTGCCCAATGGACACCAAGTTCTTTGTGATGGTAGGTACATGCAAGACATCCTTGAGACATCTTCCTTCCTCCTTGTCATCCAAAGCTACATCTCCAACATGGGAGATCTCATGGGCTGTATCATCACCTGTTTCTACATGTCCTTTACCTTTGGGAACATGTAGATTAGTAAACCAAGAAGAAGTGCAACTCATATGGTTGCTACATCCACTATCAATATACCAAGTGTTATCTACTTTGCTTGAATTCCCATTCATGTGCATCATCAAGAGATTGTCATTTTCTGAACTTGTAGAAGCATAATTACCTTGGCCTTTGTATGAAGAACCTTGATTATAGCTCCTTTGGTTTCCTCCTTGGTAGCAATCTCTAGCATAGTGGCCAAACTTTCCACATATGTAACATCCTTCGCCATCTTGATTCTTGTTTTGTTGATGTCGTCCTCCTCTTCCTCTTGTTCTTCCTCTCCCTCTTTGTGATGAGGTGCCTTGGTCATGTCCTTGATTGCTTGAGTGGCCTTGCCTTCCTCCAAACCTTCCTTTGCCCCTTCCTTGTCCTCGTCTTCCTTTGCCCCTTTGATTACTTGCATAGAAAACTTGTGCATCCTTGCTTTTAGTTGAACTTCCACCTATGTTCATTTCTTCGGTGACCATGAGAGCAACCAATTGCTCAAAATCGGGAAGATTATCCCTTACATAAACAGAAGTGGTAAAGGGTTTCCACTTCTCATCATCTCTCAAACCATTGAGAGTATAAGCCACAAGATCGTCATCATCTACGTGGCTTCCAATGGATCCCAATGCATCTGATAACTCCTTGACCTTAAGTATGTAGTCATTTATGCTACTCCCTGAGCTCTTCCTAAGGTTGTTGAGCTCATTCTTGAGCTGGATCTTCCTTGCTTTGGTGCTTGTTGAATAAAGCCTTTCAAGTGTCTCCCATACCTTCATGCTTGAATCCAAGTCTTGGATATGGCCGATCATGCTATTGCTAATGTGTTGGGAAAGGATAAAGATAACCCTCTTGTCTCTTACATTCCATTCCCTAAAGGCCCTTCTCTGGTCATTGGTTGGATTCTCATCCAACCTAGGTCTTGGTTCACTTCCACTAATCAACCCCCAAAGGCCCTTGCCCATAAGATAGTTGGAGACCCTAAATCTCCATGGTTGATAGTTCCCTTTGTCTAGCTTTTCAATTTGAGTGTTGAAGTCTCCCATATCTAGTCTTTGATACTTGACCTAGCCCTTGGCTAATGCTCCAATGTGCATAAAATGAAAATGAGGCTCTGAGGTTACCTCAATCCAAAGCTTTCCTTAGATGGACAACTTGTGCTCTTGAAACTTTGAGTAGCATAGCTCCCCCTTGATGTGAGCTACCTCCAAGAAGCTTTTGTTGATGCAAATCTTCAACCACCAACTCCAAGAGGTCTTCGTGCTTGTATGTGATGCCTACAAGATGTCCAAATGCTCTGATACCACTCATGGGGGAAGTATCTCAACCCGTACGCAATGACGAAGCGCGAATGACCTCCATAGGTATCCTTCTTTGACCTCTGCACACCAAAAGTGCTCTTACTCAGAACTTATGCAGAGAACTCCAGTGAGCTTTTGTAGACCTGTAGTAAACACCAAGAGATTTCCAACAAAACAAATTTCACTTCAAATGGATGCTTACACAAGGAGAAACAATGTCTACAACATGAGCTAGTTGAATGCTCACAACTGCTAGTCAAACAGATACCTCACTTCACTCCAGCAAGCTTTTCTCAAAGATTATACCGAGAATGAACCTCAAACTTGGGTCAACTTTAGAGAACTCTAATAGCTACCCAATGACACAAAAATCATAGCAAATGGATACATAGAGAAGGAGAACCAGCCCTTACAAGAGAGAGCAAAATATTTCCAACAAAGCCTACACACCAAGAGAGATATCGATCACACAACTTCACTAAAATGAATGTTGCTCCCAGATTACTCAGAGAATGATCCAGAGACTTTGTGAGCATAAAATAGACGCTAATAGCTATCCAATGAGACAAGAATTACATCAAATGGATACAATATGAGGAAGAACCAATGCTAACAACTCAGGGGTAGAGAGTTGCAACACTGCCTGCGCACACACATAGATATGCCTACTAAAAGAAAACAAACAAGCAAGCAAGGGGCTAGTTTCAGCAAGGGGCTTGCTTAACACAACTCCACCACTTAGTGCTCACTTTACATGAGCTAAAACTCCAAGAAGATGGGCCAAAAGAAGTCAGGATACATGCTCTTTTTATAGTGAGAAGTGTGCCCCTAAAATCTAGGAACTACCTTCCCAAATCAGCCTCCTAACTTGGAGGATTTAGTTGAGATGAATTGGGGAGTGGTTGAGTGACTTTTCTTGATGGAATCTCGTGGCTTTTGGCTTCCTTTGATTGCTCCACATGTCCATAAAAGATTCCCCACGAATTTGTAGCTTGAAGCTTGACTTTTAACAACATACACATACACATACACATACACATACACATACATATACACATACACATACACATTGTTTTGTTTTGGACTCCAAGTTGTCCTCTCCAATCATGAAGTAACAAAGAATCAACAAATCATCTTTATTTTGTCAATCCTAGGAATATCCATAAGACCACAGCCCCTTCAAGATAATAGATTCAAGGAAATAAGAGATTAATGGCTGGATTGCTGAGAAAAGTTGAAGATGAAGAGAAAGTCTAGGGTTTACCATATCTCAATCAAATCTCCATCATTTTCTATGATCTTTGTGTCAAAACCATGCTATTTTATCAGCAGAATACAAATATGAACTCAAAATTGAAAAATATCACCTGTACCCCAGAGACGAGACAATCGCGATTCTGTGCATTCAAACGATTTTCACAATTTTGGAACTTTCTTCTGTCCTTTTCCACTCATTACATCAGTAAACCTCTTCCTTCATACAACTCACTCAGTAATACACAAATGTAACTCACAAATCTCCATGATTAAGCAAGAAACAAGCTCTCACATCAAAGAAAATACACTCAACAGGAGAAAACACGATTTTTGCAGAAACTCTTTTCTCTATTGATAGCATGAGCAAATGACTAACCAACCTCTCCAAAATAGAGAAAATTGACTTATATACATTTTCAAGTGTCCCTTTTCACACTTGAAATTAGGTCTTTTTCTCTAATTTTCTAAGAATATGCTATCTAAGAGTTTCTAAAAATTCTACAAAAATTACATGAGATCCTTGACTACATAAGGAAGACTCTTCCTTTTTTTTACAATCATTGCATAAATATTTTACAAGTTTTTTGGCTTTTTACTAATTTTCTACATCAAAAATGCTTTCCAAAAATACTCCTTCCAACATTCTTCCCCTCCTAGAGCTTTTGGCTCCTGACAAAAGACTTCCTTATGTGAGCTCAACTTTATTTCTTCTTCCTTTCTGTGACATTCAAGTTATTGACCATTTCAAACAAGGCTTTCCTCCATTGTACTGCAGCTTCAGGCCTATCTATGACATCCTTCTTCAAGTATTCTGTGTAAGCAGCTTCATAGGCGGTAAGTCTTGCTTTTGTAACAACAGATAAGTTTCCAAAAATTTCTGACTCCCTTTCAAAGAATCCATAATCAAAAGCATCTTCAAATATTTGCAAAAAATGACTGCCCAAAAATATTATTCTACTGTAGTAGGCCATCAAACAAATCCTGTCTGGTGTCTCACTTAGATCAAACAATAGAGCATCTGTCGGAGAATTAAAACCTATGTAGTTCAAAATTCTGACATCTGTATCATTGTAGGTCTCTATACAGGCTAGAATTAACCTCATTATTCTGACAAGTAATATACAAGCAGGGTCATTAACATCTTTATAGTCTGATATGACAGCCTCAGCAGTATTCACCATGTAACTTTTAGTAGGCCAAGTTCCTGCCTTTGGACCTGCTATTTTTGGAAAGTTTAGCCATTTTGCTGGAATCTGCCCTGTTTTTCTTCTTTCCCAAAAAACAGTCAACTCTCTTCTTCTGGCAACTGGGCAATAAGCTGGATTTATCTTTAAATGTAGAGGTGCCACTTTCCAAATTTTCCTACATTCCTTATTGGCATCCAACCATTTATTCCTCCATTTGGGATTTGCTCTTTCAAATAACTCCTTTGTAACATTAATATCCTCTTCATATTCAAGGTATGTGTTTGAAGATAACCCCACTCTGGCCAACTGATAATTCTTTATACTTTCCAAGATCATGCAAAATGGAATTCCTAATCCATCTGCAGCCCAATGGTGCTGATCTGGATTGACGCCTTTATTCAGAGCAAAGGTAACTATCTGATCTTCATACTCATTATGCATTTTTCTGATAAACTCCATTCTTGACTCTCTGTTAGTCAGCAACTTCTGAACAAATTCCTCAGTGTACTCTTCCTCTGGTTCTTTGGATGCTGATTCATTGTAATCTTGTTCTTTATTAAAATCCCCTGTTTCATATTCTCCTCTTTCTGTATCTTCTGCCTGTACTTGATCCTGAATTCCTTCTTGGACTTTTGGTTTCTCCAGCTGTTTCTGTAGTTCCTCTATAGTCATCATTAAACTTTGATTCTGAGCTACCCATAACTCCTTTTCCTTCCTCCACTCATCTCTTTCTTTCTCCATTTTTGTCTGCCATTCCCGCCTTTCTTTTTCTACCTCCATATGTAATTGATGATACCCTCTCATTGATGTAGCAGCATGAGAGTTAGCCTGTTTCTCCATTTCTTTTGCCTCTTTTAATTCTGTTTGAAGTCTTTGAATCTCTTTTTGCAACTCTTCCTTTTCTTCTTCTTTTAACTGAGTAGGTTTGCCTTCCTCTTTAAGTAGACCCTCTTCTAACAACAATTTATTAATATCCTCATGAGCCCTGGTCAAAATTTGATAAGAGGTTTGTAGGGTTCTGTATCTCCCTCCTATGGTTTTTAATTCCATTTCCATTTTAGCATTCTGCTCTGATAACTTTCCACTCTTATCTTCCAAATATTGGATTTTGTTCTGCTTCTGAACCTCAGCTTCCTCCAAAGCAATGATCCTATTAACATATTCTTCATTTTTTTCCTTCATCATCCTTAACTGCTCTAACATCTGCTCTTTTTCCTTCTTGTGCTCTTTGATAATCAAACTTCCTTTTTCAAATTCAGATTCAGCCACCATACCTGATATAATCATATTCCTGCTAGATGGTCTGAACTGTTCAATATTGCTCATGATTATTTGACAAGCTGCTCTTATATTTTTGGGTATTCTGTCCAGCCCTACTTCTACTTCTGCCTGTCGAACCTCAATTTGCTTGTCTTCTTTATCCAGATCATCTCCTTCTGCTGCTTTTTCATCATCCATATCCTGAATGTCTTGTTCTTCATGACTATGGTCATCATTCTTTGTCTCCTGATTGGTATCAACTTCTTTAAAATCTACTACTTTGATATTTGCAATCTTTTGTTCTGAGAAATCTGAAGTCCTCTTTTCCTCTAGTGACTTCTTTTCTTCCAACATTTTTTGCTTCTCTGTCAAGAGCTGGTCTCCCTTAGTTTGTATCTCCTGTTCTTGTATCAGGGTTTCCTGACTTTTGTTTAAGTCTTTTTCAACCAAATCCATTTGAACTTTCCTGAGCTCCTCTTCTTGTCCCTGTTTTTCCTGAACCAAAACTGATTCAATCCCAGCAACTTGTTCATTTCTTTCCTTAGCTGTATATTCCTGTTCCTGTTCATCAATGCTCATGCGGTCTGTTTCTTTCTCCTGTTCTTGATCATCCTTAGATGTAAATTCCTCACTACTTTTTATATCATGTAACACCTCTTTTATACTTTGAATGATCCCTTCCTCCATTGCTTTCCCTGTAACCTTTGAAGCACTCGCTCCCATTTCTATCTTCTCTATTTCTTGATTCTTCTGCTCTTTAATTGACTTACCCTTTTGTATCTCCTTTGCCAACTCCTCTAGTTTTTCATCCAATTTGAAGTGTGAAGGTTTTGTCCAAATGGATTTTATTCCTGTATGTACCCAACTTTCACTGACTTCTTCTCTTGCTTGACCTTCCTCTCCTGTCATTACTGCCTTTCCTTTAGATAGCCTTCTTTCATCTTCTGAGCTCATATGTTGAACTCTTTCCTCCTGTGTCTTCTTTTCTTGAGACTTCTTGCTTGAATCCTCAGGTGTCTTCAGTTTCTCTATGGCATGTGTCCCCACATTAGGAGTATTTGGTATTGAAAGATTCAGACTTTTTAACAAGAAGCTTTCAATGTCACTATCTGAATCAGATGAAAAATGTGAAGGCCCCCCTATTTCAGGTTCTGTAGGCTTTGATACTTCTTCCATTATGACAGGCTTCTGTGTTTCTTTCCTGATCACTTCTTCTGTGCCCTTTACTGTTGCAGTTTCATCTATTACCTTTTCTTTCCCCTTCTTAACCAATTTCTTCCTTTGAACAGGTTTCCTTGGCACCTTCTTTTTTACCACAACAGTGGTTCTGGTTTCTGGAGGTCCTTGCAATTCCTTAAAATAGGCCAATAACTCCACTTCCTTCTTTACAAACACCTCTTCTGTATCAGCTGCCATCATTTCATCATGTAATATTTCATAATGCTCCACTTCTTCTTGAATCCAGTCTGTAGCTTTGCATGAGTAATCTTCCAACATTTTTTGATACTGTGCCTCATACATAGCTCTTTTGTTGTTTCCTTGGGTAAGATAGGTATAGAGTTGTTCTTTACTGGTCTGTGGAGGATGAGGTTCATTAGAAGATTGTACCTCCTTCTGAGCTGCTACATGTTCTTCTTTTGTTTCTTCAGTCTGTTCCAACTCCACTCTCCTGGGATCCAACTTTCTCTTTTTAACTGGAACCACTTCTTCAGAGATAATTCTTCTCTTCATCCCAGCTCCTCTCATACTGGTTTGTCCCACTGTGCCTTTAGCCTGCATCCTTTTGGGAGGACTTTTTACTCCTGACATCAAATTTCTAAAGTATTGTGCTTCTGGAGCTAATTTCAATTGTTCTTCCATACCCAAGATGTGATAAATAATTCTTGTCAAAAACTGGGCTCCATTCATAGATTTCTTTTGTTCCCAATGTTTGGCTGCTTCCTTTAACTGTTCATGGATGTATGGTGAGACATCCATAACTCCAAATGGTTTAGTTTTGTCTTTATTGTTGAACATCAACAGAGTTACTGATTTGTGAGGCTGGGTGTATCTAGGCAGCTTGGGAAAACAAAAATATTGCAAAAACATTCTGATTGCATATTCTTCGTTCTCTTTTCCTTTAAAATCCGTGAACTTTCCATATCCTGTATAAGTATCCTTATTCTTTTTTACAAAGCTTTGATCCAGTTTGGTGCCCATTGGAAAAAATTGTAAAGCAGCTCTAATATGTTCTGCCTTAATGGTAATACGCACCTCCTGATCATCTTTGTTCTTCACTTTGCACCTGAAATAAGCATCATTCTTTGTTCCAACTTCTTCCAAACTGCTCATTACCTGTGCTACCCTTTCAAAGACAATGAAGAAGATTGGTTCCTCCAATAGTTTATGCAATCCCACAGCTTTCCATCTTTTTACGTTGACAGTAGTTCTTTGAAACCTATAAAACTCCTGGCACAACATGGTGTATTTATAACCTCCCACTGCTACTGTGAAGATGTGCTGACCTATTACTCCCAGAATTTCCTTCAGTTCTTTTACTGCTTTTCCTGCTTCTAGAATTTCTGTATCTTCATCTGATTCCAGGTCCACCTGCTCGACTGTGGTCTCACTGTCCAAGAACCAATGTCCTCTTGACAAGGTTACTGAGTCAGCTTTGAAGTCATGAATGGTCAATTCTTTTGTATTCACCATCCTGTGTTTATATATAAAAGAAAAGAAAAAACACTCCACCCACATGAGTCACAAGAATTCACAAAAAAATACAGTCTCATTCCGGTATGTCACTGATATAAACAAATGAAAGAGGCAAGTTCCAAACAATTTTTTCTTTTTCCAAAGGACTCAATTTTTAAGTGAGCAATACAGGTGTAGCAAGATATCTAATGTGCTCTCTCCAATTGTCAATTCCTTACTCAATAAAGAAAACAATTCTTAAATAGAAAGAGGATGATGGAAAAGATGATTGATGTAAAGACTTCAAAAAATTGAAAATAATAAAAAAAAATAAAAAATAGTCACAAAATTTTAAACAAAATAATACAGATTTTCCATAATAAATTATTTTCTCCCTCCCTATATCTTGCTTTTGTGCTTTTAATTTTTAGATAGAATTGAAATACTTTTTTTTTTTTTTTTTTTCTCTCTCTTTTTTTTTCTTCTTTTTTTTTTCTCTCTCCTTTTCTCTCTTCTTTTTTAAATAGTATTTTGTTCCACAGATCTGAAAATAGGTTAAGTGTAGATGATCTCTCTTCCATTGACTCAATTCTGATTTTTTTATCCAACAATGTTTCACTCTCACTGTCTTTGTATCATACAAGTATCCATGTTTCATAGTCAAACTTCTTGTAGCCTCTTTTGGTTTCCATACCCATTTTATTCCCTCTTCCTGTTTTGGTGGATACCATCTGTGCGTACCCTTTCTCCATGTGTTTGTAGTTCTGTTTTGTTGATGGGTCCATAACTGTCTTCTTATTTTTGTCTCACCAGTTGTTTTTACTCCCAAGATGTCTTGTGTGGTTTGATTGTATGAAGCTTGAGCACTTGGTATTGGTAATATGTTCCTGTCCTTCATTGAGAAAGTAAACCCTTCCATATCTGGGTCAAGAACATCTAGAAAAACCTCCTGTTCTTCATTACTCAGAAAAAACATTAAAAACTTTTTGTCATTTATGGTCAAATTAAGCTTCATTTTCTCAAAGTTCAAAACAGCTTTACCTTGTTTGAGCCAGGGTTGTCCCAAAATCAACTTTTCATTCATGAATTGGTCTGGCCACTCTTCACAATCTATTTTCATGCATTCATTATTAAATTTAACTTTAATAGAAAGTGAAGATATGCTCTGAATTATTTTTCCTTCTAGGGTTTTGATCAAAATTCTGCTTTCAGCCCTTTTTAAGTTAAATTTGTTTACCAGAGCTGAGCTAATCAGATTCACTTGAGCTCCTGAATCTACTAACACCCTCATATTTTCATTTTGATAATTCATCATGATCACAGGCAAATGTTCTTTTTGTTTTAGAGTGTTTTCACATAAGCACACTTCTTTCAATTTCCTTATTCTCTCCTTGGCTTCTTGTTGAGCCTCTTTTCTGATGTTCTTCTCTTCTTTTTTTCTATTTTGGGCCTTTTGCAGTCTTCTCCATTCATCAGGAGTTAATGGACAATCATACCTCTTAACTCTGCATCCACTTATGAAATTTGGCATGATTTCTCCATCAATATTAGCTAACTAAATGGCTCCACTTTTACTTATCTGATGTATAATGTATGGCCCATGACCTTTTTTCTGAAATTTTCTCTGATGTTCCTTAACTGTGTAAGCCAAGACCAGGTCTCCTTCTTGTAGATCTTTGTCTTTAATGTGAACATCATGATAAGCTTTCTGTCTTTTCTTGTCTGCGTATATACTCATCACTGCTTGGAGTCTAGAAGCTCCCAGTTTTTCCAAATCTATGACTCTCTCGGATAATTCATGTCCTGTCCAATTATATTGATTACCCACTTTTAATGTTGGAATAAGAAATTCCATGGGTAAAACTGCATTTTGGCCATATACTAAATTAAATGGGGTAGTTCCTATTGCAGTTTTGTATGCCACTCTGTAAGCCCAGAGAACATGATTAAGTTGAGAATCCCAGTCATTTCTATTTGTGTTGACTAGTTTGGACAATACTGCACAAAGTACTTTATTAGTACTTTCTGCTAAGCCATTAGCTTGTGGGTGATATGGGGCTGATTTTCTGTGACTGATCAAAAAGTGGTTGGTCATGTTTTCTATGATCTGATTTAAAAAATGAGTTCCCCTATCACTTACCAGTTCAATTGGTAGTCCAAATCTAGTGATAATGTTTTCATACAAAAATCTGGCAGTAGTGTGAGCATCATTTTTTTTAGTAGCTTTGGCCTCAGCCCATTTTGTCAAATAATCTGTAGCTACTATTATATATTCTGCATGGGTTTGTCTGGCTGGAGGATGTATCGGTCCAATAAAATCCAATCCCCATTTGCTAAAAGCTCTGGCTGAAATTAAAGGAATTAATGGCATATTATCTCTTTTGTTTGGTTGGGTCACCCTTTGACAGACATCACATCTATTTACATAAATCCTTGCATCAGCAAATAGGGTTGGCCACCAAAAGCCAGAGTACAATATGAGCTTGGCTGTTCTATCACTTGAAAAGTGTCCTCCTGCCACTCCTGAGTGTGCCATCTCCAACATTTCTAAATACTTTCCTTCAGGAACACAAATTCTCAGATATCCATCCATTCCTCTCTTATATAGTTGTTCTCCTATGAGTTGATATTCTTCCGAGATCACTTGTAAGTTTCTCGAGTCAGCACCAGCTATTACCTGTTTCCCTTTCCTCTTTCTCTTCAATTCCTCTACAATATGTTCACTCCATTCAGGGTTTTTTTGAAACCAATATAAAGTTATCAAATCTGATTCCTCCAATGTTTGACATTTTCTACAATTATCAACATATTTCTCCACATCTTGAATCTTGTTTGGCCAATGTACTCCCATCCTATTAAGGTTGCTTAAAGTGACTATCTTGGAAGCATGAGTACATGGGTTCCAGTAATGAGCTCTTCTTACATATTCATCTTGCTCCTCCTCTGGAGTACAAAATTCCAGTATGCCGGACTGACTAAGGTGATACAAATGTCCAGCTAACAACATGAAATTTCTGCTTTGTAACACCAGATGTGTGTTATTCCCTGATGTACTACAAGGTCCCATGGTTAGTAAAGGAATTAATGACATGGACCATTCAGGAACACTTTCCACCTTGAATAAGTATGTATCTGGCAAATCATCATCTATAGGTGAACTAAGTTCTTTTGACTGGATTCTTGACAAATGATCTGCTCTCAAGTGTGTTTTCCCTTGTCTAACCACCACCTCAAATTCAAATTCCATTAGTAAAAGAAACCATCTTACTATTCTTCCTGTATGACATGGTTTATTTACTAAATAGAGTAGAGCTTGATGATCCACAAAGAATTTAAACCTGTTGGCCAATAGATAATGTCTGTACTTTTTGACAGCAAATATCATTCCCAATCCTTCTCTCTCAGTGGTTGTGTAATTTTTTTCTGCAATGTTTAATTGTCTACTTGCATATGCTACTGGAAAATCTAATTTGCTTCCTTCTATAGGTTGTGCTAACACACATCCCAGAGCATAATTTGAAGCATCGACATGTACATGAAAAATTTTATCCCACTGAGGTGTTTTTAAAATTGGTGCTGTCACCAAACAAGTTTTTAATGTTTCAAAGGCTTGGTCACATTCTTCAGTCCATTCAAACTTTGTGATTAAGGCATATAAGGGTTTAGCTATATCAGCAAATTTGTGTACAAATTTTCTATAGTACCCACAATGTCCCATAAAAGTTTGGAGTTCCTTCACATTTGTAGGTCTTGGAAGTTCTATTATTGCTTTTATCTTCTTCTCATCTGTAGAAATTCCATTTTTTGAAACTATGTGACCTAACATTCTACCTTGTCTCACAAAGAATACACACTTTTCAGGATTTAAGCATACTCTGTATGTCCTGCATTTCCTGAATATTTTTTCTAAATCTTGTAAATGATCTTGTCTTTTTAAAGAAAAAGTGCACAGATCATCCACATAGATTTCCATTACATTTCTCAGGAATTCTTTGAAAATATGACACATCAATCTTTGAAAGGTTGCTGGAGCATTGGTTAGTCCAAAGGGCATAACCCTAAAGGCATAAACCCCCCATTCTGTAGAAAAGGCAGTCTTGTGTTGGTCTTCTAAGGCTATTGGCACTTGATTGTAGCCTGAGAAACCATCTAGGAAACTGTAAACCTCCTTTCCTGCAACTCTTTCAAGAAGATGATCTGTTATTGGCAGTGGATAACTATCCCTTATAGTTGCTGCATTCACTTTTTTCAAGTTGATACAAACCCTAAGTTTTCCATTCTTCTTTGGCACCACAACTATAGGTGATATCCATTCAGTGTACTCTATTTCATAAATGAAATTAGCTGCCAACAACTTGTCAATTTCTTCCTTTATTTTGGCAGAGTATTTATCATTAAATGTGTAGTGTCTCTGTTTGCTTGGTTTTGCATCAGGTGTCATAGGAATCTTATGCTCACAGATTTTTTGATCAATCCCTCTTAAATCTTTATAACTGTAAGCAAATACATCCCTATAGTTCTTTGCCAGGCTCCTTAAGGCTTCTTCTTCTTGTGTGGTCATATCATCAGCTATCACTATCTGTCTCTCTTCTCCTTCTTCCTGAGTAATCACAATCTTTTTTGTTTGTTCTTCATTGTCATAAGCTTCTCCTTTTTTCTTCTCTCTTTTTGGTTTCATTTTCAGGAGTAGTCTGTCTTCTACCTCATAAGTTTTAAAATTTGCTGGTACATCAAAATATTGATCCTTATTGATCTCTTTCTCTTTCTTCTCCTTTGTCTGATCTCTTTCTATTTCCTTGTGTTTATGTTCCTTGTATTTGCCTGTGATTTTGTCCTTGATTGCATCCTCGGCTTTTACTGTTTCCAAATACTGTGTTTTTCCTTTTTGTAATATTATTTCTTTATTTTGCTCCTCTTCTGTTTTTGGTACACTTATCATGTGTATGCTAATGTGGAAAACATCAAAGCCTTCTTCATTTTGGAATTTCACTCCTACATACTCTTCACTGGCCAGATCCATAGTAGCCAAGATTTGATTCCAACCATAAGGCTCAAACTCTTCATCTTTAAATTGTTGTGGTACATAGCTTTCATCCTGTACTTTTCTTTCTTCCACACATTCCTCTCTTTTCAGTCTTCTCTTTCTATTGATGAGATTTCTTATCATGTTGCACTTCCATATTGCTGATTCACTCTCTTCCTGATCCTCCATGTCTGATTCCTCACTTTCTTCTTGATTTTGATGTATTTTATACCATTCTTGAGGAGATACATCACAGTAGTGCCCATTTCTCAAGTTCACTCTTGTTATTCTTCCTTTGCTTTGGAGATATAAACAGTCATTACCCCAATCTTGTACAATTTGCATTTGTCTCATAAAAGGTCTTCCTAGGATAATTTCATATGAAGTGGATTGTGGAAATTCTACTATGGCAAAGGTATGCTCTATTTCTATTCCGCATATGTCCACAATCACTTTCTCCCAAATTCCTAGGGGTTTTTCTGTATGCCCATCTGCAAGTTGTAATCTCATCTTAGTGGGTAGTAATTCATTTCTTCCCCATTTCTCCCAAGTTTGTTTAGTCATTATGGCCACTCCTGATCCAGTATCCAAAATGGCTTTAGCTGAATTGTTTCCATATTGTAATTTTAGGGTTGAATTCCCTTCTTCTCCTTCACAATATCCTCCTATTTTATCAATAGGAATATACCATAATTCCTCTAATTCTTGTGTTGGTGAATGAAGGTTTCCAGGTATTGTTTCCCCTTTATTCATTTTGTTTTGTAGGTGAGGATTTTGTTTTAACAAGTTTTCCCATGTTGTATGACATGTAATGCTACATTGTTCATTTATGATCATTTGGAATGTTAATTGTGAATTTTCCTCTTTGTTAACACTTTCCCATGTTCTTGTTTCCTCAATTTGTTCAATTGTTCTCTAAGAACTGTCTTCTTCCCCTAATCTGAGTTGTGCTTCCTGGATAATTTGTTTGCACTTTAGCATTCTTTCTTGTTCTAACTCTGGTATAGGATAAGCCACTGCATGATCTGCAGGACTTGGTCCTTCTTGGATTCTTCCCTTATATGCTTTGATTAGGGTTTCTAGACTCTGAGAGTGTCCTATTTCAGACTGATTTTGAGTGTTTTGAGGAGGAGTACTTTTTGATTGTTCCTTATTATTTTCTTCCAAGTTTTTGCCTATTCTTTTTTTCTTTTCCCATTTTCCTTTTTGTTTATTCATTTTCACCTTTGAGGCTGAACCTTCACTTTGTTCCTTATTTGTTTCCTGTTGCTTAGCTTGTGCCCTTGTTATAACATTGATTCCAACTTGATCATTGTTACTCAATTCCTCCTGTTCCATAATATTGACTGTTTTTAGTGGTATGTTATTGGGTGTGTTCTGTGGTTTTTGGGGATTTTTTGGGCAATCTTTTATCAAATGCTCTCTGCCACAATCCTTACAATAGGCTCCCTCTATTCTCAATGTAGGAGGTTGCGGACAGTCTCTAATGAAATGCTCTCCCCCACACCTAAAACAAGTTATCTTTGGTCCCCCTTTGAATTGAGGTTTTTGATTGGACATGTAGTTGTTGGTAATGTACATGAATGTTGCTGTGTCCATTTCAATTTTTCCATTTCCCAAATCTAGGGCTCTAAGCTCAGGTTCTCTTATTTCATAATCTTCCCATTCTTCCTGATGTCCCTCACTCCATTGATACTCTTCCTTATAGGGTGATCTGAATCTTGAATTTCCTTCCTCTATGGGTGTATATTTGACTGGTACCACATTAGTTGGAATAGGAGGCTGTTGTCCCAACACTGGTCTTGGTTGCTCAGTATAACCTGATTCCCTCTGAGCCATGTAGTCTCTTTCCTTGACGGGTTGTTTGTTATAGAAGCATTCCTCCCTGGTATGGTTTGTCCATTTTCTCTCTAGTGTGCAGTATTTGAGTGTCTTCCTATCTTGCAAGTGTGGAGGCTTCTGATATAGGCATTGTTGTGCCAGATGATTTTCTCCACAAATGTAACATTTTTTGTTTGTGTTTATCCTAGAGTTAATCAGATTAGCTTTAGTGTTTACCTCTAGGGCTTTAGCAATGGCCTGAGCCAATTCTTCTGCTGGAGGAATTTTGTCTTCATATGGTCTAGGTTGATCAAATGCCAACAGATCTTGACCTCTGTTGTCCTCCAAGTCTATTGCCTCCTTCACACAGGCTGCTAAGTCAGGACATCTCCTATAGTACACTAGGGTTCTTAGTTGAGCACTTCTCAAACCTTCAATGAATAGGGATACTTGTTTTGCCATGGAAGGTACTTCCTCTCTTGGGCATCTATCAATGTATTGCTTAAACCTTCTGGCTGCTTCTCTAACATTTTCCTCCTTTTGTTGTTTGAAACTATGTATTAATGTGGCTGTACTATGTTTTATCCCAGTCTTAGAAAATTCTCCAATGAAAGCTTCTAAAAAAGATTCAATGTCCAGATACATTTCCTTTCTGAGGGGAATGAACCAAGATAAGGCTGGTCCTGTTAGGGTTAGTCCAAATGCCTCAAATTGCACCTTGTAATCCTCTACTTCCTCAGCTCTAATTAGTTGTCTAAATTCTGCTGCATGAGCATGAGGGTCTGAATACCCTTCATATTGGTTCTTCATGCATTCGGCTACTTGGTATGGTCTAAGCATTCTACCCTGAGGCTGCCAATGAGGTCTTCTTCTAAGTGGGAAGTCATTGTATCCATCTGGTTCCTTGTCAAAGGGATTTGGGGAATTATGTGTCCTCCTCCCATGTTGTTGTTCATTGCTAGTGTGGTTTTCATTTGGCCTGGGCAAATTTGTTTGTTCCATGTTATGCTCCCAAGGTCCCTTATCAGCACATTGCCCTAGGTCATTTGAATTTTCTGGGTCTTGAGAGAGGATGTATATACATCCTTGCCTATCTTCATATCTTCCATCCTTGAATTGTGCTACTGGGGTTATATTCAAGGGAACTTCTAAATTTCTCAATCTAATGAGGAATTTATGCATTCCATCCTGATATACATAGGCTCCAAACCTATTTGTATACATGTATTTGAGGATGTTTCTAAAATCCCCAGTTTCTATTGACTCATTTGTTTCATTTAGGTTTTCCATGTTATTTTCTTGCCCTAAACTTCTTTCTGATCTTTTACTACTTCCTGGCTCTTTTCCCTTCCTTGCTAGGTCTTGTTTAGAAAGTGTATTTATTTTATTTCCAGACCTAAGTATCATTCACCTATTTTCACAATTTTCTGCTTAGGTTATGTATTTTCACGATTTTCTGAATAAAATCGTGTTTTTCCACGATTTTCTGTGGAAGTTATGTATTTTCACGATTTTCTGAATAAAATCGTGTTTTTCCACGATTTTCTGTGGAGGTTATGTATTTTCACGATTTTCTGAATAAAATCGTGTTTTTCCACGATTTTCTGTGGAGGTTATGTATTTTCACGATTTTCTGAATAAAATCCTGTTTTTCCACGATTTTCTGTGGAATTTATGATTTTCACGATTTTCTGAATAAAATCGTGTTTTTCCACGATTTTCTGTGGAATTTATGATTTTCACGATTTTCTGAATAAAATCGTGTTTTTCCACGATTTTCTGTGGAATTTATGATTTTCACGATTCTCTATTGAAAATCGTGTTTTTCACGATTCTCTATTGAAAATCGTGTTTTTTTACGATTTTGTTCACAAGATCGTGTTTTTCACGATTTTGTGTGAAAATCGTGTTTTTCACGATCTTGTTCACAAGATCGTGTTTTTCACGATTTTGTGTGAAAATCGTGATTTTCGCGATTCTCTATTGAAAATCGTGTTTTTCACGATTTTGTTCACAAGATCGTGTTTTTCACGATTTTGTTCACAAGATCGTGTTTTTCACGATTTTGTGTGAAAATCGTGTTTTTCATGATTTTGTCCACAAGATCGTGTTTTTCACGATTTTGTTCACAAGATCGTGTTTTTCACGATTTTGTTCACAAGATCGTGTTTTTCACGATTTTGTGTGAAAATCGTGATTTTCGCGATTTTGTTCACAAGATCGTGTTTTTCACGATTTTGTTCACAAGATCGTGTTTTTCACGATTTTGTTCACAAGATCGTGTTTTTCACGATTTTGTTCACAAGATCGTGTTTTTCACGATTTTGTTCACAAGATCGTGATTTTCACGATTTTGTTCCCAGACAATCGTGATTGCTCACAGATTGTTAAACACGATTTTCTTAATGAAAATCGCGTTCTGGGAATCTCGATGTTGATGGCACTTTTCACAGAATCGCGATTTTGAGTTAAAACTCAGAATCGCGATTTTGTCCAGTCTTTGACAAAATTTCAAAATGTTGATTTTTTTATTTTTTTTTTCACCTATAGAATCGCCTTATGAAAATTTTAACATGCAATAAAGCAACTAAAGCAAAATTTAATGATTTCTTAGTAAAAACTCAAAAAAATCAGAAAATCGTGATTTTGTTCTCCTCTTATTTTTTCTATTTTTTGGTGTTATTTTTCACAAAAAACCAAAAATATGTGCTCAAAAATGATGTTAGGATTCTTACCTTTCTTGCTTGGGTGAAAAATTGTTCCAAAGGTCTCTGTTTGCTGAAAATCGCGATTCCAGCAGCTCTGCTCACTCTCTCTCTCCCTCACTCTCACTCTCAAATGAATTTTTTCTTCAATTTTCTATTTATATAGTGCTCAAAAAATCGCGATTTTGTGTGATTTTCAATTTTCCACACTCTTTCCCTTGTTCCAATTCACTTACTCAATCTTACTGGTCTCCTTTACACTTTCTTATCTCAATGTACTCACATATGCAAAAAAATTTCCAACAATTTTCCTCTACAGGAAATCGCGATTCTGTGCAGAAAATCGTGTTTTTTGCATATTTTTGACTTTATGCCAATTGGGGTAGTCTCTTCTTCTTAATTTCCTTCAATACCCTGTATCAACCTCAATTCAACATGTGGATGAAATGTTTCTTCAGTTTCAATATTTTTTTCAGAAAATCGCGATTCTGTGCAGAGAATCGTGTTTCCTAATTTTCTGGTTTTTTTACCCCTTTTTTTTTTTTTTTTTTCACTTTTTTCACAATCACCCTTGTCCACAACACTTCACTTCACCTGTGG
>CM035436.1:126792006-126977006 GCA_020310875.1 Ceratopteris richardii
TAAAATCCATCATCATAATTCACTTGCATGCATATAATCCATACAAATCCATACATATTTATTAGTTTCTGAAAGTGTATAAGAAGCTCCAATATTGGACCATTCTTCCTTTCGAAACTGATTTATGTGTAAGGATTCCATCTATTCTCATCATGCATACATATCATCCAAAGAAGGCTATACATATGGATTAGAATTAGGAAGTGTTTAAGAAGCTCCTCCAATGGACCATTCTTCCTTCCAAATTTGATTCGTGTGTATGGTTCTCTTTCATTTTTATCATTCATGTCATCAAACTAACTTGCACACCTACATTCCCATTCCCATAATTATTTCAACATCTCTCTCTTCTCCATTCTCAATATTAATTTCACCTTCACATCTTTAAACCTTCCAACATTCATTAGCTTCATACACCCTGTGTGTGCCATGACCGGACCCGATCCACCCGGATTGCGATCACCTCCACATTTGAACCCGACGTGAATCGAACACGCAACCTTCTGATCTTGTTGGGAGGTTGTGATCCATATCCTTTGTTTCATATTTTTCATCCTCATCATATCATCATTATCATTCTTGAGTGTTGCACTGGATTTCTCACAGTATCGTGCACATCTTCGTCGCGAAGTAAACACATTTATGAGAGATCTAGAACATCGTGCATCACTTGCTTATTCACATAAGATGGAGGAAGGATTCAAATCCCTTATTGTTGAGAAACAAGGCCAAAGAATAGTCTCTTCTATGTTGAGAGAGAAGGGAAAATTCAATGGCATCAACATCACAAGCTACTTAGATTTGTTTGAAGAGCAAGCTATGATTTTTGGTCTTCCTGAAGATCTTTTGATATCATTCTTTGAACGAATTGTTGATAGCTCTATCATAAACCGTGTCACTCAATATGATAGTCTTCCTTGGAGTGATTTTAGAAAGGAGATGCTCAAAGAATTCTATCTTGAAGATTATAGCCAACATAATCGAGATGGATTCTTACGATGGGTCAATTCTCCAAAGCCTAGTAGCTCTATTACTCACTTACAAAATGAGTATATTAGACGCTATGAACAACTTCCTGATGAGGATAAGATAACTTTGGAACCTGATCTTGTGATCAATTTTCTTAAGCTTCTTCATCCTGAAACTCGTAGGGAAGTTGAACGGCGATTAGAAGAACCAGATAAGCGCTATGGTCTTACTGACAATTGGCAAAAAGTGCGTAAAGTAGTAGAGGCTGTAGCCCATAGACATCAAAGACAATCCATGCTTTATGAGCAAACTAGTCTGCCTCAAGCTAGCCTTCCACAAATTAAGGAGCAATTTAGAGAACAATCCCATGCTATGCTTTTTGACTCTACTCCTATTCCTCAAATGATGGAGCCTACTCAAGGTTTTAAAGTAGAGCCAAATAAAAGTGTAGTTGAACAATCTCAAGTGGATATTCTCACTAAGCAAATGGAAAGTCTTATTGCTACACAATCCAATTTGGCCAAGACTATAGATGCTTTACAATCTAATTACACCAAAACTTTCCAAAATCAAATGAACCCAATGACTTTTCAAGAGCCTAATCAACATGTTATAGCTACCAATCAAAATCCACAAATAGCTCCTACTCAAGCATATCAAGTTCCTCCAATGCATAATCCTCCCATGCATAATCCTTCAATGCAAAATCCTCATCCTCATGTGCAAAATCCTCAAATGTATCAAAACCTGTATCCTCAAGCTTCTCAAATAGCTTTTCAAAATCCTCAAAATCAAAATTTTCAAAATCATCAACCGTATAATATGGAAGCTCCTCTTGCACCTCAAGTACCACATGTTGCTCCCCAAGCTCCTCAAATACATCAATTGCATTTTCAAAATCCTAATTATCCTGTTCAAGCAATACCTTATCAACAAAATCCTCAATTTCAAAATTTCCCACCACAAGTTAATCAAAATCCTCAAAATCAAAATGGTTTTGTGCGTGGCCCTCGTAGGTGTCCTTTTTGGTGTGATTCGTTAGAGCACTTTTTGAGAGATTGCGAACTATTGAAGGATGCTAAGGAGCAACGACTAGTAATAGACATAGACAAGAAAATCTGTGACTATCGATCTAGGCTACCTTTGCAAGGAAATTATGGTAAGGGAGGAATGAAAAAACATTATGAAAATATAACCATAATGGACGTAGGAACTAGAGGAGTGAAACTAGAAGCTCTTGATGAACAACAAGTAGAATCAAGTAAACCCACAAAGGAAGGTGATTTTTCCATAGAGGCTTTAGTAAGAGCACGGGATGAGATTAGGAGAATAACGGCTTGGGAGTCACCGATAGAAGATCAATCTCTTATTTCTCACATATCCAATGTAGAAGAAAAACGAAAAAGAGATGAAGCTGAGCCTAGTGAAAGAAGAGTGACTCGAAAACAAACCTCAAAGGGAATAGAAACAATCATAGAGCAAGGAGAAACATCACAATCTAAAGATAAAAAACAAGAATCAGAACCCAATGAACAAAAACAAGAGGAGAAACAAAAAGGGAAGAAGACAAAGCAAAGAAAAACAGAACCAAAGTCTTTAGATAAACCAGAACAATCAAAACAAACTGAAGACCAAACACGAGAACATGAACAAAAACAAGATCCTGAGCAAAAACAAAAGAAACCAAAGAGAAAACCTAAAGCCATCTTGATTTCACAAATTGAGAGAAAAATAGATGCTATGGAAATTTTAGATGACATTTTGCTTAAGAGTCAAGTGACTATGTCTTTAGAACAAGTTTTCTCTATTGCAAAGCCTGTTTTTAAAGATAACTTTATCGGACTAATTAAAAGGAAGAGGTTTCCACTTAATCTAGATACTGAGATGCAAGATTCTCTAGATCAAGATCAAGCTATGAATGAAGCCTTAAACTTTGATGAATCTGATGAAGAGGACTTTGATGATGATGAAGTAAATGTTAATTAAAATTTCTTAGGACCTATTCAACCTGACCATGAAAATCATGAAAACAATCCTGAAAGTCACTTTAAAAGAACATTTTGGTCTAGAGGTACATCAGAGATGCATGTTAAAATAGGAAATGATAAGAACACTATCACTGTAAATGCATTAGTAAATTCCGGCTCCGAAATCAATGTGATTTCAAGAGAAGTCTATGATAAGTTTCGATGGCCCATAGATAAAGATTGTGGATGGCGTATGAGAACTGCAGATAATGGTGTAGGTACCCTGTATGGAGCTTGTGCTAGTGTGCCCATATCCATAGGAGGAATCACAGAAGAGTTTCACTTTTTTATTCAAGATAATTGCTCCTATGAAGTTCTCTTAGGTCAACCCTTTATTTGTGAGAGTCGTATGGAAACTAAAGCCATGGATGATGGGTCTACCTATGCTAGATTTAAGTCTAAGGATGGAATGCAATCACTTCAAGTCATGACAGTAGGAGTGAATCATCCTAGGAATCGATTGTCAATTAGAAAGAAACCTATTGTTACTCAGGGTCATGAGCATGCTTGTAGTGATTGTGCACCTCGATTCATGTTTGGAGCTACTTATGATCAAAATTTTGGATAGAATCCATTGTTAAGCGGGACAACAGTGGATATTGGTTTGACATCTCGCATCCAACCAACATGTACAATAGTTTGTCACTTTGTTTTCCACATTCTAGATTAGATTTTCTTCATAAGAGTCAATTGTCCAAGTCTTTTATCCAAAAAACCCAAAAAAATTATAAAAACAACAAAATCATGGAACATGATGAGAACATTGAGCATGTGATTGAGATATCTCATTGTTTCTCTACTCTTGAGGAGTTAGAGTTATGTCTTCAACAAAATTCTAATTCCCATATTATTCTTATTTCTTCCCTTGATGAGTATGCTCTAATCCAAGAGTATGCTCTCAATGTTGACAAGTGCTCAAAATTTAACCAAACACATGATGCCTTAGTTGAAACAAAGTACAAAACTGTAGACAAAAAAATCAAACCCATAGCTCAACCATTACCTCAAGGAAGTAATGAAAAAATTATTGATGTGAAAAATGATCCAATTCTTCGGGATAAGAAAAACATAGGACATACATTCACGGATGAGACAATCAAACATGTGAAAATTGGTAGAGATGATGACTTTCTTTTGCCAGCAGAGAGAGATAAATTTGAGAGAGTTATACGGAGCCATGGAAAAGCCTTTACTATGTATCCTCATGAGATTGGTTGTGTAGATCCTAAGCTAGTTGCACCCATGATAATCTTTACTATTCCACATATTCCATGGAATCTTCGTCCTATACCTGTTCCAAAGGCTCACTTACCTGAGCTAATGAAACTACTTAAGGAGAAGATAAACATGAGAATTTTAGAGCCATCTTTTGCACCTTACTCAAACAGATGGTTCACTGTGCCTAAAAAGAATGGGAAACTACGTTTTATTCAAGATCTCCAACCCGTCAATAAAGTCACCATAAGGAATGTAGGAACAGGACCCATTGTAGATGAGTTTGCTGAATCATTTTCAGGACATTCTATCTATTCAATGGGTGATCTATATTCTGGATATGACCAATTCCAATTAGCAATTGATAGTCGTGACATAACCACAATGAAAACTCCTTTAGGCTTAGTGCGAATGTGTACTTTACCTCAAGGAGCGACTAATTCTGTGGCTCATATGATGAGTGCTATGAATATGGTCTTACATGATTTTATCCCTCATATAACTATGCCATTCATTGATGATATTCCAATTAAAGGGAGTGAGGAACGTGTAAAGGACATTACTTTAGATTCATTTGGATGTCGTAAATTTGTTCTTGACCATATCTCTGATTGTGAAAGAATATTTCAACGATTTGAAGAGGTAGGTCTCACATTTTCCATAGAGAAATCTGTTTTTGGTGTCAACGAGGTACTTATTGTTGGACATTTATGTGGCCATTATGGTCGAAAGCCATACCCACAAAAAGTTGATGCCATTAGCAAGATTTCTGAAACATGTAACAACGTGAGTGAGGTACGTAGATTTCTTGGTGCTTGCATCTTTTATGTTATTTGGATCCCTCACTTTGCTCATGTTGCTGATTGTCTTTATGACTTGTTGAGGAAGAAACGAAAATTTATTTGGACTGACAAACACACTCAAGCTATGCGTAAATTGAAGAAATTATTGCTTGAAGCTCCCATCCTTAAGTGTGTAGACTATTCTGCTAACAAACCTATTATATTGACTGTTGATACTAGTCATATTGGTATAGGTTGGGTCATAAGTCAAGATGATAGTGAAGGGAATAGATATGCAATTAGGTTTGGTGCCAAAATTCTACATGAAACACAACGAAAATATCCACAGATCAAACGAGAACTATGGGGTATGGTAACAGCTTTGAAAACAGACAAAGAATATTTCATTGGTGCAAATGTCAAAGTTGAGACTGATTGTTTGCCTCTCATTGGAATGATAGCAAATTGTTCATCTCCTGATATAGCCATGCTTAGATGGATCTCATATATTAAGTTCATAAATCCTGAGTTAGTTCATATTTCAGGTAAGTCAAACTCAGTTGCTGATATGTTATCGAGAGCTAGATTTGATGATGATCTTGAAAGTGATCTAATAAAGAATGTGAATTTAGTTGACTATGTTCCACATATATATGAGTATGAGAAATTTCATGAGTCTGAGTACGAAGATGAATGGAGAGACATAGGAAAGTATCTCAGTACACTACAACCATTACCTAGCTGGACTACGAATAGATTCCGTAACATTAGGAAACGAGCTTATAACTTTTTCCTATGTAATGGTTATCTTTGGAGACATGCTAAGGGTAAGGTTAAGAATCCACAACGAGTCCTAGGAAAGAGAGGTCTTCAATTGCAAGTAATGAAGGAAATGCATGAGACATTATGGGCAGGTCATAAAGGATTTTTTGGAACATATGAAAAAATTAGAAGTACCTATTATTGGCCTAGGATGTATGTTGACATTAGTAGCTATGTTTCTACATGTTCTACTTGTCAACTTCATTCATCAGTCAAACATAGAGATCTCTTGCATCCTACTTATCCACCTTGTATTCACTACAAGTGGGTAGTAGATCTTGTAACTATGCCTAAAGGTATCGACAAAATGCGTTACATTGTACTTGCACGAGAAGACTTAACTAATCATGTAGAGGGACGTGCACTACGATCTAAGACCACTTACAATGTTTGCAAATTCTTGCTTGAAGATGTCATAAGTCGCTTTGGGTACATAGAGAAAGTAGTTGCCGATCGTGGAGAGTTAAATGCGAGAGAAGCTAAAGAGTTCTTTGAGCGTCACGGTATTCGTTTGTCTCTCACTACTGCATATAATCCAGAGGCCAATGGTAAAATAGAGAGAGGGCATCCACCTATTGTGAAAGCCATATCTAAAGCATGTAACGGTGACATCAAACAATGGCCTAAATTCTTACCTTTTGCACTTTGGGCAGATAGAATGACATGCACACGTACTACTGGATATATGCCTGCTGAACTCATGTACTGTCAAAAACCATTGTTTCCAATTCAGTCTCATATTTCTGCATGGTCAAATTTGCCTTGGTCTGAAAACATGTCTACTGATGATTTTTTGAGTTTGCGTATTAAACAGTTAGAACAAGGTAAATTAAGACTTGATGATGCTGTTGAAAAATTAAGAGAATCTAGAATGAAGAACAAACATTATTTTGATAAAACTCATCGATTGCGTCCTAAGCCAATTGAAGTAGGAGATTGGGTGCTCATTTATGATAGTACATTTGACTCTCAATATGATGCACGCAAAAAGCTCACTCAACGGTGGTTTGAGCCATACATTGTATCAAAAGTCAACAACAATGGTACGTATGCTCTTTGTGAATTAAATGGTGTTGCACTAAAAGCTTTCATTGCAGGTAAAAGGATAAAGTTATTCAAGAAGCGTGATAATGATGAGTACATTTTGGATGAGGACATTGAAGAAGATGACAACAATGAGGCCGATTCATAAACAGGAGTATCCATGTTATTATTATAAAAAAAAAAAACATCATTAATTTTTCAAGTTCATGTTGCTTTGTTTTTTTTCAAGTTCATTCTATTTTTTTTCCATGCTTGTTTCATGCATGTTTTTTTCAGTCTTTACATCACATTGCATATCCACATCACTTGAGTCAAAAAAGGCAAATGATGATTTCTCTACTTGTGTAAAATTTTATCTTAAGTAGTAACTTATCTACCAAGAAATTGTTTATAATCTAGGATTGTGGAAAGATAGGGCATGTAGATTTGGAGGTTTATTTTGGTGACATGACTTCCATATATAAACATGCATATGTATCCAGTATCGAAAGCATAATTGTTGAAATCCTAGCTCTTGCTATTGCATGTTTCTACATCCTTAGTCCATCTCACACCACTTGTATCGGAGTTTAAACGACTGTTCTCCGTCATCAAAAATGGTTGTACCTTGTATCGGGGTTTAATTTTTCCCCGTCATCAAAAAAAAAAAAAAAAAAGAAGTTGCTACATGTTACCAAGAAGTTTACACTTTCTTCCACCCCAAAAAAAAGTGATCGTAACCATAAAGTTGCCGAATCATCATCATCATCAAAAAAAAAAAAAAAAAAAAAAGAGCAAGCCAAAGGAGGATAAAGAGGCATAGTAGAATAAATCACGGGCTATATAGGCAGATTTATGCATTAGTGGAGTTTAGTTAGATTTCCTTGCATGTTATTAGAGAAAGAGCATATTCATATTTATGTAGGAAAGGAGTTGATCTAAAATAAGCTAAAGATGAAAGATGTCTCTTGAAAATCCTAAATCTTTTTTTATAATCATATTTAAGGTAGATTGCTTTGGTACAAAATTTTCTTCAAGATGAGAGGAACTGATGCTTAAAACGACTCAATACAACCACTTCCACTTCATATTGATGCTTGTTTTTTTTTCTTTCTTGTTGCCAATGTTGCTTGTTCATTTGCATCTATGTTGCCTATTTGTTCATGCATATTCATGTTGCCTGTTTCAATTCTTTCTTTCATGCAAATTTTGCTTCATGTCACGTTACCTACTGATTCATGCATATAATCAATTTTCCTTCCATGTTTCTTATGTTGCCTATAAAAGAATTTGATGCCTGGAACATTTTGTTTTTCGCAGATGCTAGAGTGGCGCTTCCGGAGGAATCGCAGGTTTAGTGGGGGCGAATATCGTCGAGATTTTCTCTCCTCTCTCACTTGTGAAGGCCTACAAAAAACATATTTGGTGAAGGTAGCCGAAATTCCCCGAGAAGTCCAAGAATTTATGTTAGCCATATGGTTTGGCATGTATAAAGATCATATGTGGCTACATATTTGTACGAAGTTTCAAGGCTATCAGAGCTTCCTAGACGCCTTAATGCCACCTTGCAAGCTTCCAAATGTAGTCAAACTTGTAAAAGGGAGATTCAGATGGGAGTTTTTTCTGTATATTCCTGAAGGAGATCTTTGGAAACATAGCCCTACAAAGTTTCATCTTCATCAAAGCCTTTTTGGAGGGTCAAAGAGCACAAATTCCAGTTTTCAAGGTCACTGCAGTTTTCTAGAATAAAAAAATTGAAGGCTTGAAGGGCTGCCACATGTCAAAATATGATTGAACCATGGTGAACGGTCAAGATGAGCTCCTATTCAAGGGTGGAGATGCACTAAAGCATAAAGGAAGGAGGATCCACGAATTTTTCCATAAAAGAAGAACTTTTTTACAATCAAAGATCAATAATGCAGTGTTTCTCCAAAAATAGTGGCTTATCTTATCCGAATTGATGTCAGTACTGATCCGACGGTCCAGATCATCCCCAGATCCAATGGTGGAGAATGAGGGCGCCTAAATTTCACTCCTTTACACTAGATTTGATAGAAAGAACAATTCCAAGCCATTGATTTGATTAATCAAATGGTTGTAATCAAAAGTAGTGATCCTAGAGTTGAGAGTTGATTTCTCTAGATCCAAGGGCCCAAATTCATCCAAAAAACTATATAAACCCTCCTCCAAACTCCTAGAGCATCATTGTTAGGCATCCATAGGGCTCATGCTAGCTTACGGTTTCCTTGAGACGATCACCCTCGGTTGAGCGAGTGAGGATCCAAGGTGAGCTAGTATGAGTATAGAACCTAGTTTCAAATTTAAGTTAGAACTCCAATTTAGGATAGGCTCTTGAAACCAGCATCTCTATCTTGACTCACCCTCGGTGGAGCGTGTGAGTGAGTTAGAGCTGATTTTAATGAGTCTTAGACTTCTTTAGTTAGATGTTACGAGCCTAGACAGACATAGGGTCACTGGAGTGGAACTCACCTTCTTACGTGTGACATTCGGTTGAACTGTCATGGTTTGAGGGTCGGAACCACCTTTGATCAGTAGACTGCTTAGCATGACGTACCACGAGGATTTTTTACATGTAACTTAATTCAAATTCTTTTAATTCATGTCACTTGTCACTTGTCTCTTGTCACCTCTCTCAGTCTCTTAAGTATTTTTACATGTCTTCTATTTCTTCTATGTGTGAGAAGGCTCCGCAGTATTGCGTTGAACCAGTGAGGATGTTTCTTTGAGCTTGTGAGTAAAATCCATCATCATAATTCACTTGCATGCATATAATCCATACAAATCCATACATATTTATTAGTTTCTGAAAGTGTATAAGAAGCTCCAATATTGGACCATTCTTCCTTTCGAAACTGATTTATGTGTAAGGATTCCATCTATTCTCATCATGCATACATATCATCCAAAGAAGGCTATACATATGGATTAGAATTAGGAAGTGTTTAAGAAGCTCCTCCAATGGACCATTCTTCCTTCCAAATTTGATTCGTGTGTATGGTTCTCTTTCATTTTAATCATTCATGTCATCAAACTAACTTGCACACCTACATTCCCATTCCCATAATTATTTCAACATCTCTCTCTTCTCCATTCTCAACATTAATTTCACCTTCACATCTTTAAACCTTCCAACATTCATTAGCTTCATACACCCTGTGTGTGCCACGACCGGACCCGATCCACCCGGATTGCGATCACCTCCACAACGTCTTCCCGGATTGACATTAAAGGAGGTGCTACTCATCACTGAGCTACACCAAATTTTGGCGCCGTTGCCGGGGATCGAGCTTTGAGGACGAGCGTGTGATGGTAAGACGTAGATTGGAGACGTTGGCGTGATAGGTAATTTCGTTACTTTTCCTATTTTTCTCTTTCTTACCTTACCACCATCATCACCATCATCACCACCACCATCTTCCACCTCCATTTCCATCGTCGCGAAAATTTTAGTTTTTTGATCATATCACCTTCTCCACCTCATTTCCCTCATTTCACTTGTGAGAGAGAGCGAGAGAGCGAAATTGTGTGTGCTGTTTTTGCATGTTTTCTGAGCTGTATTGCAGGTACAGGCCGCATCATCGTCCCCAGCACTTTGTGCAGGTACGGAATTCGAAGTAACTGTCTGTGTGTCGCCGACCTCTGTCAATCGCGACCGACAGAGAAAATGCTCAAATTGCCAAACAAAGTGCAAAACCATGATCTACAGGCCTAGAGCTTCCCAAAAATGTGTTTAGCTTTTTGAAATTCCTCAGATTTCTGTCAATCGCGATCGCTCTGTCAATCGCGACCGACAAACCACAACGGACAGACCTGTCAATCGCGATCGACACGTCAATCACGATCGACAGCCCACGATGGCTCTTTCAATCGCGACCGACAGAGTCAACGACCGATTGACCACGACCGACGGAACCTACGCGTGACACGTGTCAATCGCAATCGAGTCATCAATCGCGATCGACCCATCAATCGCGACCGACACAGTCAACGATTGTTTGACCACGACGGACAGACCCTCGCGACGGACCTGTCAATCACGATCGACACATCAATTGCGATCGACAGAGTCAACGATTGTTTGACCACGACGGACAGACCTCGCGACCGACCTGTCAATCGTGATCGACTCATCAATCGCGATTGACAGAGTCAACGACCCTTTGACCACGACTGATTGACTTTTCAAGACACCTGTCAATCGCGATCGACACATCAATCGCGACTGACAGCCACGACGGACCTGTCAATCGCGATCGACACATCAATCGCGACTGACCTGTCAATCGCGACCGACAGACTTTGCGAACACGTTAGAAGGGCAAATTAGGTCAAATTTTTTGGGAAAAAATAGTGGTCTCAATTTTGGCTAAGTGTGGGCAAACACTAGGGTATAGTATTGCATCGCGAGGCCGTGCCACAAGCAACTTGAGAATTCCTGTTTACCTGTTAGCCTGTTTTGAATCCTGTTTTAACTCCAAAACCCTGAACGGTCATAACTTTTTCATAAGAAATCCATTTTTTGAGCTCTAGGACTTTTTTGACCATACCTAGGGGGAACAAAATTCAGGGATCCCTAGAATTATTTTCCAAAAAGTCATAGTGCAAATTGGTGAAGTGTCACATGAATGAAAGTGATTGGTTCTGTCTGTTGAATTTAAGTCTTGAGCTAACGGTGGGCCTTTTACAGGTCCTTTGAGAGCAGCGGAGGGTACGCAAAGCAAGAGTAAGTGCAGGCTTGGGAACACGCGTCCTGGGCACACCAGGGCAACAACACAAGGAAAGGAACTCAAGGTTGGAAAACCCGCAACACCCTCTGTCAATTCTTAGTTTAGGCTAAGTGCGGGTAGTGTTAGAAGTAATTCCACGCAACGATAGGCACGAGATAAATCAAAGACTATCTAAGAAATCAAGTTCAAGTCAAGAGATAACCTGTGTGTGTGGACGACAACCTTAAAGGAAAAGAACCTAACGTGAAACGACCAAACTAAAGTGCGAAATTAAACTCAAGTATTCCTAACGACGTGATATAGACAAGAGTATAAACACGATAATCAACATAAAAAGGGAATTAAGTAATTGATACAAGGATTCAGAAACGTGGTTGTACCTGGGACAAATTGGGTTAATCAGTTAGGCATATGAACCTTAGATCAGGGCGACATCTAGTGAGGGAGAGACAAAGCCTTAGGTCTTCAGAGGCTAGTGTTAATCACACTGCTAGGTCTTGGGCCCAGCAGTTGAGCCACCAATCATACTACCCTAGCTCTGAGACGAGTGAATCAGAGATGTCTCAAGGTATGGAGAGACCTACGGGAAGTTCAGGAGTGCCATACTTGCACAGGGTAGAAGGCCCTTACAAAACGCAGTTGGAATACCTTAGGACCAACCGATTAGGTGCTAGCATCTATGAGGACGGCCTAGGAAGAGCGGTGGTCCAGATTAAAAACCCTGACCAATCCATTGGACTAGAGCGCCCAGCTGTCAAGTTTGAAAATGGAGCATACATGGACAAGGAAGGGACAATATATGTAGTCACCAGTCACCCAGATAGGACTGATGAATTTGGGAACGTAGTCCCAGAATCGGACTTAGATGACCTAGAGCAAGGAAACATGGGAGTAGAACCGAGGACCCCTCGAGGGAAATCTGTTCTTACGAGGATTATCACACCAGAGTGGATTCCCCAAGATAATAAGAGCATAGATCTTCTTCTGAACCGAGAAACTGAAGAAGCCTTTTGGAGATATAAATCTGATCGGCCATTTGATATAGGAACAATCATGATCTATGAGTTTAAGGATCCTGATAGCCCAGGCAGAGTGACCTACTTAGATCACGCTTCGGAGAGGATCTTTGTGGTGACAGAAAATGATAGGCATGCTTACACTTGGAAGGGTGAATTCATTTTTCCCCAACCAAGATCGAATGTATCCTATGGTCACCCTAGTGCTGGAACATCCCAAGCTCATGGAATGCAAAGAGACAGAAGCAGAGATAGACCAGAAGTAAGCTTTGCCAACCCAGTGGGCAGAGAAAGAACGAGGACGGAAACGAATAGAGTAGAACCTGAGATGCTTAGAGCTCACAAGAATCAAAGAAATGTGGATGAATTCCCTCTACCACGACCTAGAGAGCACACAAGGACTTTGAGACCGACTCAGCTAGTTAAGTCCATGAAGAACTACTTCGATGGCACTGGAGATCCATACGATCATGTGGCTGAGTTTAGGCAAGTCTTGAGAGCTGAACAAGTAGAGGATCTATTCACTCAGTACAATGCCTTTGGTCTGACCCTTAGGAACACTGCCCTGACATGGTTTCAGCCGCTAAACGAGAGGCAGTTCAGGAGCATAGACCAACTCCTAGAGGCTTTCATTATTGAATTCTCTAAGAGTGGCATAAGACATAATACCTCCTCACTGATTCACAGTTTCAAGCAAACCCCTCAAGAGACCGTGAGACTTGCAGGAAGGAGATTTAGGCAATATCTTGAAAGATGCCCTGTCCCTGAGCTACCCACACCAGCTAAGCAAGTGGCTTTATTCTTAAATGGATTGCTAAGTACCAAATTAAGATCATATGTGTACTTGAAGGACCCTAGGACCATAGAAGAGTGTGTACGCATGTGCATTGACATTGAGGATAACCTAGGGGAGGAGTTAGAGCTTTCCAAAATCTACAAAGATTCTGATGGTGCCTCTAACCTCTCTTCCACGCAATCCACATCAATTGAGGAACTTGCAGAGAAAGTGGCTCAGAAGTTGGGTGTCTCTAGCAAACAAATTCCGAGATTTGCCCCTGTGAAGAGATGCTACACTTGTGGTGGCGACCACATGGCTAATGTATGTCCCATTATGGCTCAACCCCAAGTAAATCCTAGTAGCCAGTACTGCACTATCGAACGAAGATACACAAATCACACAGCACAAGACTGCCCATACAACAAGCAAGCAGTTAGGCAAACCTACCCTCAGACATACCCTCAACAAGGCAGATACCAGAACCAATACCAACCACAACAGTATGCTAGGCCTCAACAAACCTACCAACCACAATACCAAGCCCAGCAAAGGCCTCAGCCTGTGTTAGCCCAACAACCTCCAGCTCCATCCAACTTAATCCCTGTAAAGTATGCAGCTACAGAAGAAAACCTGAATAGAGCCATAGTCCCCGTAACACCATTGCGTTCAGAAAGTGATCCCAGTGACCATAGCTTCGATTCTACACATGTTGAGAGTCCCCAGGCTTACTTCATGCAATCTCCTGAACATGGCGAGTCTTACTATAGTGAAGAGCCAAATGAACCTAGTTGGGAATCAGATTACACAAATGTCATGTATGCAAACCCCAACCCTAGACCCCAACCTAGGCAGGTAAGACCCCCATTCCCTAGAGGACCATGGTACAGATGTCAAGGAGATCATCTCATTCGTGACTGTCCCTTGCCTCCACCTACACAACCCCAGTCAGTAACGATCCAAGGCTATTGTCAGGAGTGTGGAAAGGAGCATCTCTTACGAGATTGTCCTAAGAATCCCAACAATATGCCAAAAATCACTCCTATAAACGTTATTGGGTTAGTTGTAGACTCCACAGGGAGTGTGACTTCCACTGCGCCAGTGCAAGTGGTCACAAGAGCTCAAGCATTGCAGCAAAACCAAACTGTAGATCAGGGAAAGAGCCCAGAAGTTAGTGAAACGGAGAGCATAACCAAGAAAAGAACTAGAGCCTGGAGAGATAGTCGGGAAAGAATGAAAAGACAATGGGCTAAAAAGATGAGTGAACTTGAGGAAAGCATAAGAGAAACCAAAGCCAAGATAACTGAACTCACATCTCAAACTCCCTCTCACACTACCCCACCACCACCATTCCCATCGCCATCCGACCCGCCACCTTCCAACCCACCTCATACAATTCCACCACCCCCTAGAGCAGGATCAGTATTAGCTGATCCCACTCCTCAAGATATAGACATGATGCTTAAAGCATATCAGGCCAGAATCCAAGAAGGGCCAAATGTAACGGATCATGACAAGTGCTACCCTAGAGCTGACCTAGAGATAGAAAGAACCAAGCTTTGTGCGAAAATGGTCGCATTGGCTCAGACTATGTTTGAAGCTAGTCGCCTATTCAATTACTCGGGCTCAGCCAAGACGCAACTACACCTGGATGGACTTCTAGAGAAGTTAGAGGGCATAATTGCAACATCTGCCAAGGAAGAAAAAAATCAAGAAAGAGATAAAGCAAGCAAAAACATGACCCATCCCCCACCGGAAGCTTATGTGCCCAATTCCACTGAACCAGACAACCTCCCTTCACGAGAAAGAATGGAGAATCTAATGACACAATCACTAAAGGAACTCGCCCCTCAACACCATGACAAGGCCAGTGAAAGAGCAGGTCTTCTTACCCAGAAAGCCTATGTGCCAAAAGCTTATGTGCCTGAAGCTTATGTGCCTAACTCTACGGAGCCAGACACATCATCTTCTATGAATCGATTCACACCAGAATTCCTACGAGAGATTCAAGAAGACAAATGGGCTAAAGAAAGTGAAGTGCCTCCTCCCATTGAACTTGTGGATGATGCACATGACCAATTCCCACAAGACATCCCATCCATTTATGGGGAGCAGGAGAGTACCCAATCTCAAGAAAGATTAGACTTCGAGTCTAACTCTCTACAAGAATTACCCCACTTCACAGGCCCATGGGAAGCTAAGTCTACTTGTATGAGAGCACCCACAGTCATGGTAAGAAACGAAGATTCGGTCATACCTAGGAACACAGAGGTAGTGAAGAACACTAAAGTGCAGTGCAATCTCAAGTTAGAAGAACTACTCAAGGTTAGACCTGAATTATGGAAACATGTAGCTAATCAAGTGCCCGAGATAGAAAAATCTCGTTCCCAGGAAGGATCACATAGAACAGTGCCAGAGATACCCTTGGATAAGATAGGAGATATGTGTGAAGGAGAAGAAGGGAACACCTATCTTCCCATTACCTACCAGGAGTACACCACCAAGGCAATTTTGGACTCAGGTGCAGGAGTTGCAATTGCCACCACTTCCCTATGGAAGCGTTGGGGCAAGCCAGCACTCAGGCCAACGAGAATGAAATTGCAGATGGCCGATGGTCATATTGAGAGACCCTTAGGATTGCTAGAAGGAATAACTCTCACCACCTGTGGTGTCGAGTTTGAGCACACATTTGCCATATGTGACTTCAGCAAAAATCATGCCTATGAGATGATCTTGGGACGACCTTTTATGCACCAGTTGCAAGTGGTACAGGATTGGGGAACCAATTCTTTGTACCTGCAACACTTGGGTGTTACGACCAAAGTCAATCTCAAGGATTACTCTCATAGAGATGTTCCCCCTATCCAATGGAATCCCATCCATAGAGCCAAAGATGATACAGAGTCTGTGCATTCCATAGGATCAGGATCCTCATGGATGCATGAAGACACCCACTTATGGATGTGCAAAGTAGCAGTAGAAGAAGAGAAGAGAGAGAAGGCCAGAGACATAGGTGCAAACGAAACACATAGACCCATTCAAGACCCAGCCTATGCACCTGTAGTCTTTCCTGATGAGGAATTTGAACCCCATGGCTGGGCAGAAATCCTAGCAACAATGGATGTAGCCATCAATGAAGAACAATGGACACCTCACTGTGATGAGGATGGCTATGACATCTCAGTCTTCTCCATAGAGCCAATCATGGGAGAGGCTGTTCTAGAAGAATGCGAACCTAGCCCTGATGCATTTGAGGATGCAAGTGACTCCGATCTAGAGTCAATCATTATGGACCCACCATTTGCATCAGATGAAGAATACTTCCATGAAGTAGAATTTCAACCCCAAAGACATGGAGAGCTTACAAATGATGTAAGATTAGCAACACATGTGACCCCGAAGGAAGAAGGAAAGAAACGAAAGAAGAGAGAATTCTCACCAGAAGAGGAAGAATCTTTGTTTGAGGTCCCAGAAAATTTTAAGAAGTATGAGATAGACGACAGGAGAGTCATGATAAGAATGCCTAAACGAGAGACACAAGTAGGAGAGGCCTATGATAACAAAGAAACCACCAAGAAAATAGTAGTGGCCCTAGAAGAAGGAGAGGAGAGATGCACGTACATAGGCCATGACCTAACAGAGGAAGAAGAGCATGCGTTAATAGCCTTGCTAAGAGAATACAGAGATGTATTCGCTTGGAGTTACAAGGATTTGAAGGGTGTTGACCCAGACATATGCTCACACACCATCCCCATGACTTCAGATGCCAAACCCTCTAAGCAAAAGCCCTATACATATAACGATAATTACGCTGCTAAGATCAAAGAGGAGATAGATGGACTAGTTGAAGCTGGATTTATCTATGAAATTGAGCACACTGAGTGGGTATCCCCCATCGTAGTGGTGCCCAAGAAAAATGGAAAGCTGCGTGTATGCATTAACTTGAAGAAGGTTAATGCAGCCACGATTCGAGATAACTATCCGCTTCCCATCACAGAACATCTCTTAGAAAGAGTAGCAGGCAAGGAAGTGTACAGCTTCCTCGATATGATTTTCGGGCTACAATCAAGTAGCCATAGCTCCAGAAGATCAGCATAAGACAGCTTTTGCCACAGAGTGGGGTATATTTGCCTTTCGTGTAATGCCATTCGGGCTTACCAATGCACCAGCGACCTTCCAAAGACTAATGTGCCATGTATTTAAAGAGTTCCTGAGGAAGAATTTAGAAGTCTATGTTGATGATCTTTGTGCTCATTCCAACATTAGACAAACCCATATTCCTGAACTCAGACAAATCTTCGACAAATGTAGAGAATATCAAGTCTGCCTGAACCCCGAAAAGTGTGTGTTCATGGTCAGGCAAGGCAAGATTCTAGGGCACATAGTGTCAAAGAATGGCATATCTACTGACGAAGAGAAAGTGAGAGCCATAGCAGAGCTACCCAGGCCAAAGAATGTCAAGGAAGTACAAGCTTTCATGGGACATTGTGGTTACTACCGCCGGTTCATTCACATGTATGCCGTCATTGCAAAGCCCATGTACGGACTTCTGACTAATTTTGAGTGGACTGATGAATGTGAGAACTCCTTCCAGGAGCTTAAACGAAGATTATGTTCAGCACCAATTTTGACCACACCAGATTGGAACAAGCCATTCCATGTTCACGTGGATGCATCCAATTATGCTATTGGATGTGTACTCGCACAACCTACGGGTGAAGGTAATATGGATCTTCCAATTGCCTACGCTAGTAGACAATTGAATGCAGTTGAACAAAATTACACCACTACGGAGAGAGAAGGCTTAGGCATGGTATATGCAGTTAAGAAATTTAGACACTATTTTCTTGCAAACAAGTTTAAATTTTTTACTGACCATCAAGCATTGTTATATCTCGTAAACAAGCCATGCAATACAGGAAGATTAGTAAGATGGTTTCTCTTGCTAATGGAATATGATTTTGAGGTTGTGATAAGGAAAGGTAGGACTCATTTGAGAGCGGATCATCTCTCTAGGCTCACATCTGGAGAAGCCCTACAAGGAGTGTCAGATGACCTTCCTGATGCTTACTTGTTTAACTTGGAAGTGGTACCGCAGTGGGCTAAGCCATTGGTACCAGTATTGACATACGGGCCTAACCATCCAGTAGTAAACACACGGAATAGAGAGGTTGTGAAAGCCCAAAAGTACCACATCATGGCAAGAAGCATGTACAAGCACACAGATCAAGGGATCTTGGCTTGTTGTGTAGAAGAGGACGAGTATGCGAAGTGGTTGCAATTAGCACATGTAGGTGCATTAGAGCAACACTACTCAAAACAACGAACCCTACAGACACTAAGGAGACTCGGAGTGCATTGGCCAACTATGGAAGCGGATGTCCAAAAGTTGTGCAAGGAGTGCCCAATCTGTCGCACTAAACCACCGGTGGAACATGCCACTCTTTATCAAGTGTCCATAGTGCCGGATTGGAGTGAACCTCTAGTATCCTTCCTGAGGATGAAAACATCCCCTCCAGACATGACTCTAGCTAGGAAAAGGAGTTTAGAACAAGAAGCCCATGATTACTCACTCATTGGTGATAATCTATACAAGCGTGGTAAAGATGGTTACCTGAGACTATGTGTCCATGAGAGTGAGTATCTCAAGATCTTGGACACTGCTCACCAAGGTGTAGCAGGAGGACACTTTGGACCAGATCGGGTGATCAAGGCAATACTATTTGCAGGCTTCTGGTGGCCTACCCTTCACATGGACGCACATACCTATGTGAAACGGTGTGATGTCTGTCAGCGAACCCAGTATCCTATACGTAAAGATGAGATGCCACTGAAACGTATGATGGGTGGACGTGCATTCTCTAAGTGGGGAATAGACTTCGTAGGTCCTATTAATCCCCCAGCTAAGGGTTCCCATGCAGAATATATCATCGTTGCGACAGACTATCTAACAAAGTGGGTAGAGGTAAAAGCCACAACGAAGAACGATGCTCAAACAACTGCTAAATTCTTGTTTGAAAATGTATTCACAAGATATGGGTTACCTATAGAGCTAGTTAGTGATAGAGGCACTCACTTCTTAAATGAAGTTATTGAAAATCTGCTCCAAGAATTCTTGGTAGTACATAAGAAGTCTGCCCCCTATCACCCTCAAGCAAATGGCCAGGCTGAGAGCACCAACAAGATCTTATGCAATGTATTGACGAAATTAGTGAACAATAAACGCTCTGATTGGGATAAACAGCTACACCATGCTGTTTGGGCATACCGAGTCGCCTACAAAACGGTACTCCAAGCCACCCCCTTTCAGATGGTGTTTGGCCAAAATGCAGTGCTACCATTGGACTTCTTGATACCTACATTGAAGGTGGCACAAGAGCATGAATGGATGGGTCATGAACTCTCCTCTAGACTTTTTGACCTTGAACGATTAGGAGAAACAAGACTGAGAGCAGCTGCAGGGATATATGCAGCTAAGAAACGACAGAAGGCATACTTTGATGCCCATGTGAAGGATAAGGGTTTAAAGGCAGGCGACTTAGTTCTAGTCTACACACTGAAGCAACTTGCGAGGAAACTGGAGAAGAGAGGCTACAGGCCCATGATCATTAACAGAATCTCAACAAGCGGAGCAGTGCAACTAGCCACATTAGAAGGCGATGTTCTCCCAAACTATATTAGCGGATGCAGAGTCAAGTTGTATCAGGAACCCCTCACGGAGGAAATGCTAAGTCGACTCAATACTGCTAAGAAACGCAAAGAAGAAGAAAAACGAATTCGAAAAGAAGCTCAAGCAGAAGCCCTAGAGCGCATACGGAGAATGAAATTAAGAAGACAAGGCAGAGAGCACCCTAGGCAAGATGCATATGCAGATCAAGGATATGACGTGGCTATGTGTGAAGTTTCAGGTGTTAGCTCACATAGGATAACTGATCGACGTCCTTTCATAACCTTAGATATAGGACAAGGAAAGAGTGCAAGGACTGTAAGAGCCTTGATTGACTCAGGTGCAGCCACTAGTGCTGTTAAATTGTCTTACTGTCAAGAGTTGCAATTAACTGTCAATCCTGTGGAAGCATATCTCATAGGATTGGGAGGCGTGGAAACCCCTTGCATGGGCGAGGTGGAACTTCCCCTCCATATTCATGATGAGGCAATGACAGTTAAAGTGCTAGTATGTCAAGATGAGGACCTCACTGAACCCCTTGTCTTGGGTCAAGACTGGATCTATGACCAAGCAGTCAACTTAAACCTAAGAAGTGGACTTCTTCAGGTATGGGTGAATCAAACTAGAATTACAATAGAGTTAAATAATGGAGCATTCAAGGAACTAGAAAAGACACGGACTCCTGGTCCCTCCAGGGGTGCACATGAAGTTGACCATGCTGTTCTTGTCCAAGGCTATGTGATGCAGAAGAACGAAGATCTCAAAGGAGGAGCCAGAACCACAATGGAACTCCCTTCTTTTCCAAAGGCCAGAAGGAGGCAGCAACTAAGGGCAGATCAATCACTCAAGATTCTCCAGGCGAGAGACCAAAAGAACGCGCGAAGCAGAACAACTCAGCTGATGAAACAAATGTGGGTGCGGAAAAACGAGTTGCCGGCCGTAACTAAGCGGCAACAACGGTCTCAACTTCCTATTAGTAATCAACGACTTGATGCTAATAAGAGGACTCCTAAAACCTCTGTTGAGAAAATAAAATCTATTTGGGTACCCAAGAAGTCGAGGAAGGCTGACCCGCAATCAAGACAAATTTGGGTGCCTAAGGCTTGCTTGCGGGCCCAACTAACCCCACACAATTCACATCATACACGACAGGGTTCACTCGGTCAAGCAGTCGCTACCCGCTCTTGTCTGACACACTCGAACACACTGCCACCTAGAAGCACGCACAGAATCACTTGTAGATGGGTCCCAATGACACAACAACTCCCAGCAGAATCACTCATGCAACCCTCCCGAGTCTCCACAAAACCAAGACCAAAAGCCATCCATGGTGTTTGGCAACCGAAGACTTGTAACAAACCCCCCGACCCCAATCTGTGAATTCATCTCCACGTACTAACTGCATTCGTCAGACAGTGCATCTTTCCATCTAGCTCCTAGGACTATTCAGGCATTAACTACACACACTGTCATCGTGCACTCACTAACCACTGACTCATCATCTACCTCATGTTAATGTTGTAACAGGGACAACAACGGGTTTATTCTGTCCATTACAATGTTAACACCTGGTTCTATATTCTCACAGAACCAACAAGCAAGCAGGGCCATGGCAGAAGCCGGAGGTGCCAGTTCTCAAGCCGGATCCAGTGCACAGATTGTGGACATAGAAACACTCCTACTCGAACCACATCTCACCGAAAGACCGCAAGAACTTCAAGCTGTGCATGTCCTCCCAATTCAGGATCCTCCTCAGGGACACACCTCTCAGGTGGGCAAACACGCTCATTGGTTCAGTGATGTTGCTGGACCATTGGGTGATGGAACCTATTTTTGGGAAGCTGAATTGGAGTTTAATGGTAAATGGGGACGCTACCATTTTTTCACACGTGAATTTGAGAGCTATCAGAATGCCGAAGTCATGCGTTCAGTATGGACCAAAGCTGGCTTGGACAGTTATTTCAGGGCCCACTTACCAAAGCCGGATTTCTTGCGTTGTTCTTATCTTATCAGTACCATCACTCCGAGCAGGGCCAAGGGAGGCGACAGCACCTTTGTGTTACCCTCACTGTTGCCGGGCCATGAACTTAAAAGATTCAAACTGACCCTCAACCTGGTACGAGAAGCATTGGGCATGTATGGTATGCACATTCCTACTGAAAAGGAAACAATGGTTCCAGGCAGAATGAAACATAAAGATCTCAATAAGCTGAAGGATATGGTAGCAATGACACCGACCATCGCCCTTCACCTACAAACTGTCATGCAGCACTTTGCTTTCCCCGCCCAGGAAAGATTCACCATGCCTCCAAAGAAGATATGGTTTAGCTTGTATTTGGCAGAGGCAGAAAACCTCCCTATCAACGTACCACATTGGATCATAGATCAGATCCACCTAGCCCATCAAAGGTGGAACAAGAAGCAGAAAAATGTGCTCCACGGGTGTTGTGCTCTGACCAAGATAATCTATCGATGTCTGGCCTATGATGTGCCTATTTAGCGGGCACTCATATGGTCCCGGGCCCAGGAATTCCAGAGAAGGCTCTCAGTCGCAGGTCCTCCATCAAAGAAGATGAGAGGGGGAGTCCGATTACCCTGCGCTCAACCAAGGGGAGCCACCACTACACCAGAAATTTACCCCTCCCCAGACACGACGCATTAGACCATTCACCATTCGGCTACCAAGACCAAGTACAGAGGGACCCAACCTGGTGTTTCCACCTGTCCCATCAGATTTGGAATTTCCACAGGGCTTTACTCTCAATGATCTCACTGATGAAGAAGTGGCTAGACTAATCTACGACTCTAATCTCGAGATGGAAACAGAGCGAGCTCAGGAACCACAACCCCATACAACAACATCAGCCCCCACCCGACCAGAAGTGGTAGAAGTCGACGTAGATGAACAAGAGACCGAACAAGAGGAAGAAGCCTACGAAGAACAAGAGTATGATGAATTTTCAGAGTTGGCAAGTGCCCCCGCGTATTCGGCTCAAATAAAAAGACTATATCGAACCATGCAGCTAGTTCAAGAACAACATAAAATGTCACTGGAAGCAGGCAAGAAACTCATGAACCAATTGCTGGCAGAGGAAGGCGTGGATGACATGTTCATCGAGTCCATAAACCTACACGCCGATGCAGTAGGATTAGATGAGGCCATTCATGAGGCAATGGCCTACATTCACCGATTTGAGAAAAGAGTTCCCGCCCGTCCCATGAGGTCCGAAAAACAAATTCATATCAACGTATCAGCACCAGGAGATACAACGCAAGCAGACGAACATCAGGAAGCACCACTGTCACCACCATCCCCACCCCTCACTACACAACTCACTCCACCACATGACACTATCACCACCACATCCACTACCACCACAATCGTCATGGGAATTCCACTCTCTCCGGGAATCCAATTCGGGGGAGTCACCCTGCCCACTTTCACCACTCTCTTCACTAACGTCACATCCACCCCACCCACGATCCCCATCTACACGGTCACTCAAACATTTGACACTATGGAAACATCTCCTGCCACTGCACCGCTCCCTCCCCCATGCCACCTCCATCTCCCATACCCCCTCCACCCACATCTCCACTTGCATCCACATCATTTACAACTCCCCTTCCCGCCCCCATTCCCCCTGCATCTTCACCCCTCCCTGCAAGTTTTAATGTAAATAGTATATTTCTAGCATTAAATCAATGTGTATATCAGCTTCAAAATGAGTACAGAGCTCTGGATGGCCGGTATCAACAACTGACAACAAATCACCAGAACTTACAAAGGCAATTTAAAATGCTGGAAGAGGAAAGTGCAGATGTGAATCAACGTTATACAACGCTTGAGCAGGCTCACCAAACACTATTGGAGGCACCCCAACCATCGACAGAATCAAGCATCAAACAACTAGAAGCTTTGCTCGAAGTATACCAGGCCGATAACCTACGAGTCAGACGTAACTTGGCATTACTCAGGAAACATATGGCCACGGCACTTGAAGAGAACAAGAGACTACAGAAACAAAATGAAGAGAATCTGGAAGCGGCAATGGAAGGCTCTCCCCACGAGATAGATCCAGAGCAGTTCAAAGCAGTTCCCTCGGAGACGATGAAAACCATTTTGGAAAGCTATGCAAATCTCCTGGAAGCCCATGATGACTTGGAAAGAGAACGTGACACACTACGGAGCAGACTTAAGGAACAGGAAGAACAACCGAAGAGTGTCCCATCAACCTCTACCTTAGACGAGGTAAAGGCCTTAACTGAGCAGGTGGCAGAATTACAAAAGAGGTTACTGACATACGAGAGGCAGCCCTCTCCAGTAGTAGAACCAGAGCCAGAAGAGTTGGTCCCTATTGAGGTAGATGATTCGTACGAAGAACCGTATGTTCCTATGCCGATGCTAGGCGGGCAACGAACCTCAGAGGGACTAGACACCTTGGAAGTGGAAGCACCCGAGTGGCTTCAGACACTGGAAAAGACAGCGAACACACACGAAGAACGGGTGGCCATTCAGATCCAATCACTAGCGAACCTAGAAGAAACTGTCATAAAGTCAGAATATTTCAGAAGCATGTCTCATCATATATGGATCGGCACCAATAATGACCAATATGTGCCATACTGCATAATGTTGGCCGATTACAACGCCGAGATTCAACGACGATGCGGCAAGCCTCCCACATTCGCTACACAATTTGGTCCAGATGATATACCGGAAAGTGCTAAGCGTGGGTCCATCCATCAACCCACCTGGAGGATCAGGCTTTTGGAAACGTATCCTGAAATGGTCCGAACCTGGAATAATATGCCGTTGTTTATTAAATATAATCCTTGTTACATTCCAGTTCTTCGAAGATGCACCTGGCCTGAATTCACTATTGCCGTCAGAGACATCAAAGCCTGCGCAAAATGGTTAAATTACGTTTATCTAGCACCTCCACGAGGACCCCCCACGGTGAACTACATGATTTCTATAATCCGTCACTGGAGTATTCGGCTACGCAATAATCCCGACGTGATGGCCCAGATGTGTATGAAAATATTTGAATTAATGCTGATCACTTTCAAGACGTTTAAGAACATTAAGGACCCTCACTTCTCAGGAGCAGGCTTCGTGACAGTAAACCAGGATCTGGTGTACGATATGAGTACCACCCCATCAATTGAAGTAATATATGCTTGGCACGCCAGAATCAAGTACCTCCCAGCCTGCTTTAAACAGACATTTGAGGAGATGTTCATCACAGGATTCTGGGAATATCACTCCGAAATCTTTATACCCAGACCATCACATCTCCTCCAATTATTTGCTGTGGAGAGAACTATTTACTCAGAACAATTGAGGGTACCTCATCCAGATGTTCCCGGACCTGTGAATTGGGATGAATTGCTCACAGATCTAGCACGCGGCTTGCGACTCGAAGAACACCACCTAGCCTCCGATGTCATCCAATATTATGTTTAAAAATCCTCTAGACAAGGGTCTGTCAGGGGCGACAGACGCGAGAGTGGGGGGGGTGTTGGCAGCAGTCAGGGAATCGAAGGAGCCACAAGACGAAGAGAGTCAGAGCGAAGGGACAGCACAAGCAGACATGGCAGTCAAAGAAGATCTGGCAAGTAGGCCAATAATTTTCTTCATGAAGAAGCAAGTACGAGCATTCACGCAGATCTAGCACTAAGGAAACCTTTAATTTTTCAAAACCCTTACACCAATTAAAAGTGATTCTCATCACTAACAACCCCTGTAAATACCATGTTCACCTTTTTGTGGCTCCATTTTTGTGCAAGCCGAGGAGTCCTCGAGCTTGAGGAGCCTTAGAAGTAGTTGCTTACCAATTTTCATAATTTTTAGATCTCATTTGAGCCCTCAAATAAGCCCTGGAACCTAATTTTTAACTAGGCCGGACACTAGGTCTGGACAGGGCCAAAGCTAGTCAAAAACTATAAAAGGAGCTAGAGAGCTCATTTTTGGGGTGGTTTGTAATTGAAACGAACTTGTAAGAGCTTTTTGAAAGTAATCTAAGAACTCCATTGCTTCTCACTCTTTGTCTTGCCGTGTGTGCGCGTGTGTGTGTATGTGTGTGCATGTTTGTGTGCTTCTTGTTAGAGTATGATCAATGTCTACCCCTCATGATTGTATGCACATTTTGTAAGGCCCCCTTTATGAGGAGAAGCCAAGCGTGCATTACCCAATTGATGGGAATCCCAACTTGAATGTTGGATGAAGGTCATATTGGACCATGTAAGATATTATAAGGAAAGGGAGTTACCAGGGTCCCCAATTGTGGGGTCCGGGGCAGCGGTGAGCAGCCCCGGCTGGGGGGTCCAAGGGGGCCAGCGGGCCCCCTGGCTGGGGGGTCCCAGGGGGCCAGCGGGCCCCCTGGTGGGGGTCCGGGGGCAGCGCCCCCGGCGCGACGGTAAAGGGAATATTCCATGGAATATTCCCTGTCGGAGTCAGAAATCATTTATATTTGTTAGGTCGGTTCAACCAGTCTAAGCCGTGTATGGCAATTACGCGGGCGGTGGCCGCCCACGCCCTACCGCCCATGTATAGCCGTCCATGGCAGGCCACCCATGATCCTATATATACATGACTTCTGCACTACCTAAGACATTGAGTTGAGCCAGCATACCTCTACCTTGTATCTCCCTATCTAGAGTTGTCTAGATCACCATTTAAGCTCTACCTTGAGAGCGCACGGGTGGACAACGCCATCATCTTTGTACTTGCTGCTAGTAGAAAATTGTTGAGATTCTCCTATATCTGTTATCTTCTCTGCTATTGCTCCTGTGTTATATTGCGTAACTATTGTCTTACATGGTATCAGAGCTGTAAGGTTCGAATAGCTTGAGAAGTATCATTATTTTAGCCTACTAGCAGACTAGAATATCAGTAGATTATTCGAGTGATTACATGATGGCTTCATCGTCGAACACTAGTCTTGGTGCTTCACCTAATGTTAATGCTGCACCTATTCGAATTCGTCCACCTGCATTCACTGAAGGGAAGCTGGATGGAACCAACTATACACTCTGGAAGTTCAAAATTTCTGCAATTTTGGACTCCTATGAATTACTTGACACTGTCATGGGACCGATGGGATTGGATCCAGAGCCTATACCAGTTGAAGATCCAGCAAATTCAAGATTGATGATTCAGCCAGATCCAGATCTTCTACGAGCTTGGAAGAGGCGGAATGCTGATGCATTATGTGCGATTGTCACTAGTGTAAGTGATTCTGTGCTTACTTTAGTTCAACATACTACTAAAGCACATGAGGCTTGGGGCATATTGGCTCGACAATATGAGACCAAGAACCACACTAGGATACAGAATTTAGAAAATCAATTGGCAAATGAAAAGCATTCTGATTCTGAAAAGGCTGAAGATTTTATCAAACGGATAAAGCATCTTCAAGATCAATTGGCTGCAGTTGGTGTTGTTATAACACCAGAAGAGCTAGCTCGAAGATCTGTACGTGTTCTTCCAGCAAAGTATGATGGATTAGTAACAGCCCTTAACACTCAGGTAAGGCCAACTCCTCTTACATTTGAAGAGTTTTGTGCCATGCTTTTAGAAGAAGAGATGCGGCTGAAGAATCGGCAAAGTACAACTGATGCTGCATTCTCAGCAAATGCAAAAGGTAAAGGCTCTTCAGAGGGATCAAAGAAGAAGCCAAAGAAGAAAAAGTTCACAGGAAGTTGCTTCTATTGTGAAAAGAAAGGCCATGCCATCAAGGATTGCAGAAAGAAGCAAGCTGATGAACGGAATGGGACTGTAAAATCATCATGGAAGAACAAAGAGTCTGCAAACAACACAGAGCTGGAACTTTGGGTAGCTATTGAAGAGGTATGTTCATCTGCTCAAGCTCGTGTTGATGAGCCATGGATTTTAGACAGTGGAGCTTCTCGCCATATGACTAGTAAAAAGGATTGGTATAGTTCCCTAGTGCCTCTGCGGGAATCCATCAATGTAGTGGTGGGAAACGACTCCAAGTGTCCAGCTGAAGGAACTGGAACCATCTCTTTTATCACTTCTCCAGGTGTTGAGAAAAAGTTATCCGATGTTCTCTATGTACCTACACTCAAAAGAAATTTGTTGTCAGTTTCTGCAATAACAGATCGTGGACTCGAAGTTCACTTCAATAAGAGTGGTGCGGAAATCATGGATTCATCAGGTAATGTTGTAGGTAAAGGCACACGACGGGATAACTTGTATGAGTTAAGTGCTTTAACTGCTACAGAAGATAAAGATGTAAGCAGGTTATGGCACCAACGATTTGGGCATCTCGGATTTGCAGTTTTGAAGGAGATGCAACGAACAGGGATGGTTGCTCATTTGCCTGCATTTTCAGAGTTGCAGGAACCTTGTGAAGCTTGTATGATGGGCAAGCAACAACGAAAGGCATTTCCAAGAGAGACCAGCAATCGATCTCAAGCTCCTCTAGAGTTGGTACATGCTGATCTCTGCGGTAAAATGTCTACACCTGCTTTAGGAGGATCTTTCTACTTCTTGCTGTTAGTCGACGATTATAGTAGAAAGATGTGGGTTTATTTCATTCGAGAGAAGGCTGATGCTTTTGAAAAATTTAAAGCGTGGCATAAGTATGTAGAAAGTGAATCAGGAAGGAAACTGAAGAAATTTAGAACAGATAGAGGAGGTGAATTCTTGTCAACAGAATTCAACAATTACTGTAAGGAGCATGGTGTGAAAAGGCAACTTACCACAGCTCATACACCTCAACAAAATGGCGTTGTTGAGCGCAGGAACAGGACAGTAGTTGAAATGGCTCGTTGTATGTTAAAGGCTCAAGACATGCCTGATTCATTCTGGGCAGAAGCAGTCAATACAGCAGTCTACATCCTCAATCGAAGCTACACAAAAGCTCTGAAGGGGATGACTCCTCAAGAAGCATATTCTGGTAAAAAGCCTTCAGTTTTGCATTTCAGAATTTTTGGTTGTTTCTGTTATGCACATATTCCTGATTCAACAAGATCAAAGTTGGATTCAAAAAGCAAAAAGTGTGTCTTCCTAGGATATAGTGAAGAGTCTAAAGCATACAGGTTATGGGATCCTGAGGCAAGGAAGATTTTTGTCAGCCGAGATGTGGTGTTTGATGAACGACCACACTTAGTAGAAGATAAAGGTAAATCTACTATCTCATCAAACGGAGAAATATCTCACCTTGTGCCTATCAAAAGACAGGTTAAAGTTGAGGAGGAGGAAACATCTGATGGAGAAATTTCCTCAATAAAAAGCCAACCAATTGTAGCTGCACAGCGTAAGCCACTACCGAAGTGGGCACAACAGCTCTTTGATGATCACAATCCACATGTAGATGCACCAGAATCATCATCGGATGGATTACGAAGATCAAAGAGAATAGAGGAGCAAAGAAGAGCCTCAGAACACATTGTTAACATGGCTCTAATGGCAGATATCATGGGTTCGATAAAGGAACCTACCACCATTGAAGAAGCCATTGATGATCCAGATTGGAGAGCGGCAATGCAGTCTGAGTATGATAGTATACTCAAAAATGATACATGGGATCTAGTCGACTTGCCGCCAAAGAAGAAGGTAATAGGTACTAAATGGATTTGGAAAGCTAAGTATAAAGCTGATGGAACATTAGAAAAGTATAAGGCACGATTAGTTGCACAGGGTTTTTCACAGATTGAAGGATTTGATGTTCAAGAAACTTTTGCACCAACAGCACGCATGACAACTATTCGGACGGTACTTGCAGTAGCTGCACAAAAGTCTTGGCCTATTTTCCAGATGGATGTCAAATCTGCATTTTTGAATGGTCACCTCAAGGAGGAGGTATATGTATCTCAACCACCAGGTTTTGAGGTGCCCAATTCAGAAAATAAAGTTTGCAGGTTGAAGAAAGCTTTGTATGGACTTAAGCAAGCTCCACGGGCTTGGTACCAACGAATTGATCATTTTTTCAAAAATATGGGTTTTGAAAGAAGTACTTCTGATGCTAACTTGTATGTAACGAAAAGGGATAGCAAGCTAGTTGTTGTCATTGTATATGTAGATGATTTGATCATTACAGGAGATCATCAGGAACTCATCAATCAAACTCGGATCAGCTTGGGAACTGAGTTTGAAATGACAGACTTAGGTCTACTCCATTTTTGTCTGGGAATTGAAGTATGGCAAAGGAAGGATGGCATTTTCATCTCACAACAAAAATATTCCAAAGAAATTCTCAAGGCATTTGGAATGATGGACTGCAAACCAACTAGCACACCTATGGAGGTAAATCATAAGCTATCTATGGATGATAACATGCCTGATGTAGATGCTAAGAAGTATAGGAAGCTCGTTGGAAGTCTTATTTTTCTGTGCAACACTAGACCAGACATTTGCTATGCTGTTGGAGTGTTAAGCAGGTTTTCCAACAAACCTAAGGAGAGTCACTGGAATGCTGGAATGCGAATTCTAAGGTACATTGCAGGAACCTTGGATTTTGGTATTTTGTATACCACAGGTGATACACTCCAAGGATATTGTGATTCAGATTGGGCTGGAGATTGTGATTCTAGAAAATCAGTTTCTGGATATTGTTTCTCACTTGGTTCAGGAATATTTTCTTGGGTAAGTAGGAAGCAACCAACTCTCGCACTCTCCTCCACTGAAGCAGAGTACAAAGCAGCTTGTTTTGCTTCTTGTGAGGCAGTCTGGTTAAGGAGAATTCTTGCAGATATAGGCTTTCCATCAAATATGCCAATTGTACTCAAGTGTGATAATCAAAGTTGTATGGCTATTGCAAAGAACCCAGTATTTCATGCTCGCACCAAGCACATAGAAGTACAGTACCATTACATTCGTGAGCTAATTGAAGATGAAATTGTGGAGCTAGAATATTGCCCAACAGAGGCAAATTGTGCTGACATATTCACTAAAGCACTTGGAAGAGAGCAGCTCAACAAGCATCTTCAACAGATGGGCATAGGACCGAGACCTACTTGATTTATCATCGGTAAACATTGAGGGGGGGTGTTAGAGTATGATCAATGTCTACCCCTCATGATTGTATGCACATTTTGTAAGGCCCCCTTTATGAGGAGAAGCCAAGCGTGCATTACCCAATTGATGGGAATCCCAACTTGAATGTTGGATGAAGGTCATATTGGACCATGTAAGATATTATAAGGAAAGGGAGTTACCAGGGTCCCCAATTGTGGGGTCCGGGGCAGCGGTGAGCAGCCCCGGCTGGGGGGTCCAAGGGGGCCAGCGGGCCCCCTGGCTGGGGGGTCCCAGGGGGCCAGCGGGCCCCCTGGTGGGGGTCCGGGGGCAGCGCCCCCGGCGCGACGGTAAAGGGAATATTCCATGGAATATTCCCTGTCGGAGTCAGAAATCATTTATATTTGTTAGGTCGGTTCAACCAGTCTAAGCCGTGTATGGCAATTACGCGGGCGGTGGCCGCCCACGCCCTACCGCCCATGTATAGCCGTCCATGGCAGGCCACCCATGATCCTATATATACATGACTTCTGCACTACCTAAGACATTGAGTTGAGCCAGCATACCTCTACCTTGTATCTCCCTATCTAGAGTTGTCTAGATCACCATTTAAGCTCTACCTTGAGAGCGCACGGGTGGACAACGCCATCATCTTTGTACTTGCTGCTAGTAGAAAATTGTTGAGATTCTCCTATATCTGTTATCTTCTCTGCTATTGCTCCTGTGTTATATTGCGTAACTATTGTCTTACACTTCTCACTCACCCACTTGTGCCTCCACTTGCTCGAGGTCTTCATACCATCCTCACGTCTTCCCGGATTGACATTAAAGGAGGTGCTACTCATCACTGAGCTACACATACACATACACACACACATACACAACACACACACACATACACATACACACACACATACACATACACATACACACACACATACACATACACATACACACACACATACACATACACACACATACACATACACACACACATACACATACACACACACATACACATACACACACAAACACATACACACACATACACATACACACACACATACACATACACACACACACATACACATACACATACACATACACATACACATACACATACACATACACATACACATACACATACACATACACATACACATACTGTTGGCATACAAGTCAGATGAAGAGCATACTAGCGCAACGGAGGAGTCATGCACAATACGGCAACAAGGCCCAATCATTTTTTCCCATGGACCATTCACAACTCAAGTGATTTTAATCACTACACAAACATTGTAAATTCCGTTTTTGGTAGAATAGACTCCATTTTGTGCAAGCCGAGGAGTCCTCGAGCTTGAGGAGTATTAGAACTAGCTACATATCAATTTTCATAATTTTTAGACTCTGTTTGAGCCCTCAAATAGGCTCTAGAACCTAATTTTTAACTAGGCCGGACACTAGGTCTGGACAAGACCAAAGCTAGCTAGAAAACTATAAAAAGAGCTAGAGAGCTCATGTTTGAGGTTGGATTGTTTTTGAATTGAGCTTATGTAAGAGACTTTTTGACTAATGCAAAGAACTCCATTGATCCTCTCCTTGTTCTTGCCTTGTGTGCGCGTGTGTGTGTATGTGTGTGCATGCTTGTGTGCTTCTCACTCACACACTTGTGCCTTCACTTGCTCATAGTCTTCATACTAGTCCTCACGTCTCCACGGATTGAAAATTATGAGGTGAATCTTCTCACGTTGGTGCTCACCATTGTGCTAGAGTGACACCAAATTTGGCGCCGTTGTCGGGGAGAGAGCTTCGAGGACGAGCGTGTGATGGTAAGACGTCGAGTTGAGACATTGGAGTTATAGGTAATATCCTTCCTTCTCTTTATTTTTCTTCATTTTTTCCTTACTTTCGCATCACCATCATCACCATCATCATCCCCACCATCTCCCACCTCCATCTCCATCTCCACAAAAAATTTCAGTTTTTTAGTCATATTACACTCCCCACCTCATTTCCCTCATTTCATTGTGTGAGAGAGCGAGAGAGAGCTTGCATGCTATCTGTTTTTGGTATGTTTTTGAGCTTTTGTTGCAGGAACTAGCCGTACCACCTTCTCCAGCAGTGTGCGCAGGTACGACAGACTCTGCACAGGTCCCGGGACGACGACCTCTGTCTGTCGCGACAGACAGAAAAACTTAATATTTTGTGAATGCGTGTTTGGCACGGTAACCTACACCATTAGAGCACTCTAAATCACTAGAAGTTTCTCAAAAATTTGTGTTTTTTCAGTCTATCGCGACAGACACTGTCTATCGCGACAGACACCATCTATCGCGACAGACAGAGACCCACGATAGACCCCGTCTATCGCGACAGACACCGTCTATCGCGACAGACCAAATCATGACAGACGACAGACACTGTCTATCGCGATAGACACCATCTATCGCGACAGACAGAGACCCACGATAGACCCCGTCTATCGCGACACACACCGTCTATCGCGACAGACCAAATCACGACAGACGACAGACACTGTCTATCGCGACAGACACCATCTATCGCGACAGACAGAAACCCACGATAGACCCCGTCTATCGCGACAGACACCGTCTATCGCGACAGACACCGTCTATCGCGACAGACACCGTCTATCGCGACAGACACCGTCTATCGCGACAGACACCGTCTATCGCGACAGACCCGTCTATCGCGACAGACACCATCTATCGCGACAGACAGAGACCCACGATAGACCCCGTCTATCGCGACAGACACCGTCTATCGCGACAGACACCATCTATCGCGACAGACACCATCTATCGCGATAGACAGACATTTTCGGCAAAAATTAAGGGGTAAATTTGTTGGAAATTTAGGCTAATTTTGGGCTTATTTGCACTCTCAAATACTCACACACTCGCAAAGGCCTTAGAAAAATGCATTAAAACTCCTGAAAGGTTTTGTTTGTCAGTTTAACCCCCTAAACCCTGAACGGTCATAACTTTTTCATACGAAATCCATTTTTTGAGCTCTAGGGCTTGTCGGAAAGCTCGTGGCTTGCATTGATTTTCATATAGGATATTTGGAAGGTGACACACTGAGGGGTAGGAACACCAAGGGAGCTCTAGAGGAAATTTTTAGCAATACAATAGGGGGAATAAGGATCATTAAAAAAGTGTCTGAAATAAATTGTCTATCAATTGAAGGATCAAATTGAAGCTAAACGTGGGATTCTTACAGGATCATCGAGAGCTCTTGAAGGAAGCAAAGTAAGTGCCAAGGCGAATAAGCTTGGGAACGTGCTTCCTGGGTAGACCAGCATTGCTAGGAGGAGCAACTTGAGGTTGGAACATCACTCAACCCCCTCAGTCTATTCTTAGCATAGGCTAAGTGCGAGTAGTTGTTCTGATTGACTAGGGGCACGATAGGAACACTCAAGTTTGAAGAGCCCTTAATTTCTCAAGTGCAAGGGTAGGCTAAGTTGTAGTCAAGGGATAACTTAAAGGCAAAGAACTTAAACTAAGCGGACGCAGAACATCAAGTACGACCCACGAAAGTGCTCCTGAGGACGCTTAATTAAAAACAAGAAAACACATCCAAAGGAACTTCAAAGAAACAAGTGACTGGTACCAAAGAATCAGCAACGTACAACGGGCATATGAACCTTAGGTCAGGTAGACACCTAGGGAGAGACCGACAAAGTCTTAGATCTTCGGAGGCTAGTGTCAATCATACTGCGAGGTCTTGGGCCCAGCAGTTGAGCCATCATTTGTATTACCCTAGTTCTGAGACTAGCGAGTCTGAGACGTCCCACGGTATGGAGAGACCCACAGGAAGTTTTGGGGTGCCATATTTACATAGGGTGGAAGGCCCTTACAAAACGCAGTTGGAATACCTTAGGACCAATCGATTAGGTGCCAGCATCTATGAGGACGGCCTAGGAAGATCTGTGGTACAGATTAAGAATCCTGATCAATCCATTGGACTAGAGCGCCCAGCTGTCAAGTTTGAAAACGGAGCATACTTGGACAAAGAAGGAACCATATACGTAGTCACCAGTCACCCAGAGAGGACTGATGAATTTGGGAACGTGGTCCCAGAATCGGACTTAGAGGACCTGGAGCAAGGAAACATGGGTGCAGAACCTAGAACCCCTCGAGGCAAATCGGTTCTCACTAGGATTATCACACCAGAGTGGATTCCCCAGGATAATAAGAGCATAGAGTTGCTCCTCAATCGAGAGACGGACGAAGCCTTTTGGAGGTACAAACCTGATCAACCATTTGATATAGGAGCAATCATGATTTATGAGTTTAAGGATCCTGATAGCCCAGGCAGAGTGACCTACTTAGACCACGCTTCGGAGAGGATCTTTATGGTGACAGACAATGATAGGCATGCTTACACTTGGAAGGGTGAACTCGTTTTCCCCCAACCAAGATCGAATGTATCCTATGGTCACCCTGGAGCGGGAACATCCCAAGCTCATGGAACTCAAAGAGACAGAAGTAGAGACAGGCCAGAAGTAAGCTTTGCCAACCCAGTGGGCAGAGAAAGAACGAGGACGGAAACAAATAGAGTAGAACCTGAGATACTTAGAGCTCACAGGAATCAAAGAAATGCGGATGAGTTCCCTCTACCACGACCTAGAGAGCACACAAGGACTTTGAGACCGACTCAGCTAGTTAAGTCCATGAAGAACTACTTCGATGGCACTGGAGATCCGTACGATCATGTGGCTGAGTTTAGACAAGTATTGAGAGCTGAACAAGTTGAGGATCTATTCACTCAGTACAATGCCTTTGGTCTGACCCTTAGGAACACTGCCCTGACATGGTTTCAGCCGCTAAACGAGAGGCAGTTCACGAGCATAGACCAACTCCTAGAGGCTTTCATTATTGAATTCTCTAAGAGTGGCATCAGACATAATACCTCCTCGCTGATTCATAGCTTCAAGAAAACCCCTCAAGAGACCGTGAGACTGGCAGGACGAAGATTTAGGTAATATCTTGAAAGATGCCCTGTCCCTGAGCTACCCACACCAGCTAAGCAAGTGGCTTTATTCTTGGATGGATTGCTGAGTACAAAGTTAAGATCCTATGTGTACTTGAAGGACCCTAGGACCATAGAAGAGTGTGTACGCATGTGCATTGACATCGAGGATAACCTAGGGGAGGAGTTAGAGCTTTCCAAGATATACAAAGATTCAGATAGTGCCTCTAGCCTCTCCTCCACGCAATCCACATCAATTGAGGAACTTGCAGAGAAAGTAGCTCAGAAATTAGGTATCACTGGTAAACAGATCCCAAGGTTTGCCCCTGTGAAGAGATGCTACACTTGTGGTGGCGACCACATGGCGAATGTATGTCCCATTATGGCTCAACCCCAAGTAAATCCTAGTAGCCAGTACTGCACCATAGAACGAAGATACGCAAATCACACAGCACAAGACTGCCCATACAATAAGCAAGCTGTTAGGCAAACCTACCCTCAGCCATACCCTCAACAAGGCAGATACCAGAACCAATACCCACCACAACAGTATGCTAGGCCTCAACAAACCTACCAACCACAACACCAAGCCCAGCAAAGGCCTCAGCCTGTGTTAGCCCAACAACCTCCAGCTCCATCCAACGTGATCCCTGTAAAGTATGCGGCAGCAGAAGAAAACCTGAATAGAGCTATAGTCCCCGTAACACCATTACTGTCAGAAAGTGATCCCAGTGACCATAGCTTCGATTCTACACATGTTGATAGTCCCCAGGCATACTACATGCAGTCTCCTGAACATGGTGAGTCTTACTATAGTGAAGAGCCAAAAGAACCTAGTTGGGAATCAGATTACACAAACGTCATGTATGCAAACCCCAACCCTAGACCCCAACCTAGGCAGGTAAGATCCCCATTCCCTAGAGGACCATGCTACCGATGTCAGGGTGATCACCTCATTCGTGATTGTCCCTTTCCTCCACCTACACAACCCCAGTCAGTAACGATCCAAGGCTATTGCCAAGAGTGTGGGAAAGAGCATCTCTTACGAGATTGCCCTAAAAATCCTAATAATATGCCAAAAATCACTCCTATTAACGTTATTGGGTTAGTTGTAGACTCCATAGGGAGTGTGACTTCCACTGCGCCAGTGCAAGTGGTCAGAAGAGCTCAAGCATTGCAGCAAAACCAAGCTGTAGACCAGGAAAAGAGCCCAGAAGTTAGTGAAACCGAGAGCATGACAAAGAAAAGAACTAGAGCTTGGAGAGATAGTCGTGAAAGAATGAAAAGGCAATGGACAAAGAAGATGAGTGAACTAGAGGAAAGTCTACGAGAAACCAAGGCCAAAATCATAGAGATCACATCTCAACCGCACTCTCACACAGTCCCACCGCTACCATCCCCATCACCCTCCATCCCTCCACCCTCTAATACACCCCACGTAACCCACCCACCACCCCGAGCAGGATCAGTATTAGTTGATCCCACTCCTGAAGACATAGACATGATGCTTAAAGCATATCAGGCTAGAATCCAAGAAGGGCCAAACGTAACGGATCATGACAAGTGCTACCCTAGAGCTGACCTAGAGATAGAAAGAACCAAGCTTTGCGTGAAAATGGTCGCATTGGCTCAGACTATGTTTGAAGCTAGTCGCCTATTCAATTACTCAGGCTCAGCAAAGACGCAACTACACCTGGATGGACTTCTAGAGAAGTTAGAGGGCATAATTGCAAGATCTGCCAAGGAAGAAAAAAATCAAGAAAGAGATAAAGCAAGCAAAAACATGACCCATCCCCCACCGGAAGCTTATGTGCCCAATTCCACTGAACCAGACAACCCCCCTTCTCTGGAAAGAATGGAGAATCTAATGGCACACTCAGAAAAGGAACCTACCCCTCAAAGAAAGGAAAGGGGAAGAGAACGGATAAGCCAGCCTCTTCAGGAAGCCCATGTGCCTCCTCAAGAAGCTTATCTTTCCCCCCAAAAGGCAGATGAACCTCCCTCGAAAGCTCACGTACCTCCACAGGTTGCCTACATTCCTTCTCAGGGAGCATATGAGCCTGTTCGGAAAAGTAATAGAATAAGTAATCCTCCCCAGGAAGCTTGTGCTCCAAACATCTATGAAAGCGAGGAAAGAGCCAATGATAGAATAAGCCCTCCTTCCCAGGTTGCTTATGTGCCTAATTCTACGGAGCCAGACACTTCTTCTTCTATGAATCGGTTTGCACCAGACTTCCTACGAGAAATTCAAGAAGATAAATGGGATAACGAAAGGGAAGCCGCCCCTCCCTTTGAACTTGTGGATGATGCACACGACCAATTCCCACAAGACATCCCATCTATTTACGGGGAACATGAGAGCACCCAATCTCAGGAACGACTAGACTTCGAGTCTAATTCTTTACAAGAATTACCCCACTTCACGGGCCCATGGGAAGCCAAGTCTACTTATCTGAGAACCCCCACAGTCATGGTAAGAAACGAAGATTCAGTCATACCTAGGAACACAGGGGTAGTGAAAAATACTAAAGTGCAGTGCAATCTCAAGTTAGAAGAGCTACTCAAGGTTAGACCGGAATTATGGAAACATGTAGCCAAACAAGTACCAGAAATAGCAAAACCCCGTTCCCAGGTAGGATCACATAGGACAGTGCCAGAGATACCCTTGGATAAGATAGGAGATATGTGTGAAGGGGAAGAAGGGAACACCTATCTCCCCATTACCTACCAGGAGTACACGACCAAGGCGATTTTGGACTCAGGCGCAGGAGTTGCAATTGCCACCACTTCCCTATGGAAGCGTTGGGGCAAGCCAGCACTCAGGCCAACGAGAATGAAATTGCAGATGGCCGATGGTCACATAGAGAGACCCCTAGGATTGCTAGAAGGAATAACTCTCACCACTTGTGGTGTCGAGTTTGAACATACCTTTGCTATATGTGACTTTAGCAAAAATCATGCCTATGAGATGATTTTGGGACGACCATTCATGCGACAGTTGCAAGTGGTACAGGATTGGGGAACTAATTCCTTGTACCTGCAACACTTAGGTGTTACGACCAAAGTCAATCTCAAGGATTATTCTCATAGGGATGTTCCCCCTATCCAATGGAATCCCATCCATAGAGCCAAGGATGATACGGAATCTGTGCATTCCATAGGATCAGGATCCTCATGGATGCACGAAGACACCCACTTATGGATGTGCAAAGTAGCAGTGGAAGAAGAGAAGAGAGAGAAGGCCAGAGATATAGGAGCAAACGAAACACATAGACCCATTCAAGACCCAGCCTATGCACCTGTAGTATTTCCTGACGAAGAATTCGAACCCCACGGCTGGGCAGAAATCCTAGCAACAATGGATGTAGCCATCAATGAGGAACAATGGACGCCTCACTGTGATGAGGATGGCTATGACATTTCAGTCTTCTCCATAGAGCCAATCATGGGAGAGGCAGTTCTAGAAGAATGCGAACCTAACCCTGATGTATTTGAGGATGCGAGTGACTCCGATCTAGAGTCAATCATCATGGACCCACCTTTTGCATCAGATGAAGAATACTTCCATGAAGTAGAATTTCAACCCCAGAGGTACGGAGAGCTTACAAGTGATGTAAGATTAGCCACACATGTGACCCTGAAGGGAGAAGGAAAGAAAAGAAAGAAGAGAGAAGTCACACAAGAAGAGGAAGAGTCTTTGTTTGAGGTCCCGGAAAATTTTAAGAAATATGAGATAGATGACAGAAGAGTCATGATCAGAATGCCTAAGCGAGAGGCACAATCAGGAGAGGCCTATGATAACAAAGAAACCACCAAGAAAATAGTTGTGGCCCTAGAGGAAGGAGAGGAGAGATGCACGTACATAGGCCATGACCTGACAGAAGAGGAAGAACAGGAGCTAATAGCCTTGCTAAGAGAATACAGAGATGTATTTGCTTGGAGTTACAAGGATTTGAAGGGTGTAGACCCTGACATATGTTCCCACACTATCCCCATGATCTTAGATGCCAAGCCCTCTAAGCAAAAGCCATATACGTATAACGATAATTATGCGGCTAAGATCAAAGAGGAGATAGATAGACTGGTTGAAGCTGGATTTATCTATGAAATTGAGCACACTGAATGGGTATCCCCCATTGTAGTGGTGCCCAAGAAGAACGGCAAATTGCGGGTATGCATTAACTTGAAGAAGGTTAACACAGCCACGATCAGAGATAACTATCCGCTTCCTATCACTGAGCATCTATTAGAAAGGGTGGCAGGCAAGGAAGTGTACATCTTCCTAGATGGGTTCTCTGGCTACAATCAAGTGGCCATTGCACCAGAAGATCAGCATAAAACGGCTTTTGCCACTGAATGGGGCATATTCGCCTTTCGGGTAATGCCATTTGGGCTTACCAATGCACCAGCAACCTTCCAGAGGCTGATGTGCCATGTATTTAAAGAGTTCCTGAGGAAGAATTTAGAAGTCTATGTTGATGATCTTTGTGCTCATTCCAATATTAGACAAACCCATATTCCTGAACTCAGACAAATCTTTGACAAATGCAGAGAATATCAAGTCTGCCTAAACCCAGAAAAATGTGTTTTTATGGTCAGGCAAGGCAAGATTCTAGGACACATAGTGTCAAAGAATGGCATATCTACTGACGAAGAGAAAGTGAGAGCTATAGCAGAGCTACCTAGGCCAAGGAATGTCAAGGAAGTACAAGCTTTCATGGGACATTGTGGTTACTACCGTCGGTTTATACACATGTATGCCATCATAGCAAAGCCTCTGTATGGACTTTTGACCAACTTTGAGTGGACTGACGAATGCGAGAACTCCTTCCAGGAACTTAAACGGCGATTATGTTCGGCACCAATCTTAATCACACCGGATTGGAATAAGCCTTTCCATGTTCATGTGGATGCATCCAATTATGCCATTGGATGTGTGCTGGCACAACCTAATGGTGAAGGTAATATGGATCTTCCAATTGCCTATGCTAGTCGACAACTGAATGCTGCTGAACGAAATTATACCACTACAGAGAGAGAAGGCTTAGGCATGGTATATGCGGTTAAGAAATTTAGACACTATTTGCTTGCAAACAAGTTTAAAGTTTTTACTGACCACCAAGCATTGTTATATCTTGTGAACAAGCCATGCAATACAGGAAGACTAGTAAGATGGTTTCTCTTACTAATGGAATATGATTTCGAGGTTGTGGTAAGGAAAGGGAGGACTCATTTGGGAGCAGATCACCTTTCTAGGCTCACATCTGGAGAAGCCCCACAAGGAGTATCAGATGATCTTCCTGATGCTTACTTGTTTAACTTGGAAGTGGTACCGCAGTGGGCTAAGCCATTAGTGCCAGTGTTGACGTACGGACCTAACCACCCAGTAATAGCCACACAGGATAGAGAGGTAGTAAAAGCCCAAAAGTATCACATCATGGCAGGAAGTATGTACAAGCACACAGATCAAGGGATCTTGGCTTGTTGTGTAGAAGAGGACGAGTATGCGAAGTGGTTGCAATTAGCACATGTAGGTGCATTAGAGCAACACTACTCAAAGCAATGAACCTTACAGACACTAAGGAGACTCGGAGTGCATTGGCCAACTATGGAAGCTGATGTCCAAAAGTTGTGCAAGGAATGCCCAATCTGTTGCACTAAACCACCTGTGGAACATGCCACACTTTATCAAGTGTCCATAGTGCCAGATTGGAGTGAACCGCTAGTATCCTTCTTAAGGACGAGAACATTCCCTCCAGACATGACTCTGGCTAGGCAAAAGAGTTTAGAACAAGAAGCCCAGGATTATTCACTCATTGGTGATAATCTATACAAGCGTGGTAAAGACGGTTACCTGAGACTATGTGTCCATGAGAGTGAGTATCTCAAGATCTTGGACACTGCTCACCAAGGTGTAGCAGGAGGACACTTTGGACCAGATCGGGTGATCAAGGCAATACTATTTGCGGGCTTCTGGTGGCCAACCCTTCACATGGACGCACATACCTATGTAAAACGGTGTGATGTCTGTCAGCGAACCCAGTATCCTATACGTAAAGATGAGATGCCACTGAAACCTATGATGGGTGGACGTGCTTTCTCTAAGTGGGGAATAGACTTCGTAGGTCCTATTAATCCCCCAGCTAAGGGTTCCCATGCAGAATATATCATTGTTGCAACAGACTATCTAACTAAGTGGGTGGAGGTAAAAGCCACAACGAAGAACGATGCTCAAACAACTGCTAAGTTTTTATTTGAGAATGTGTTCACTAGATACGGACTACCCATAGAGCTTGTAAGCGATAGAGGCACTCACTTCTTGAACGAAGTTATTGAAAATCTACTCCAAGAATTCTTGGTAATACATAAGAAGTCTGCCCCCTATCACCCTCAAGCTAATGGACAAGCGGAAAGCACCAACAAGATCTTGTGCAATGTACTGACAAAATTAGTAAACAATAAATGCTCTGATTGGGACAAACAGCTACACCATGCTGTTTGGGCATACCGAGTCGCCTACAAAACGGTACTCCAAGCCACGCCCTTTCAAATGGTGTTTGGTCAAAATGCTGTGCTACCGCTAGACTTTTTGATACCTACATTGAAAGTGGCACAAGAGCATGAATGGACGGGTCATGAACTCTCCTCTAGACTTTTTGACCTTGAACGATTAGGGGAAACAAGACTGAGAGCAGCTGCAGGGATATATGCAGCTAAGAAGAGACAAAAAGCATACTTTGATGCCCATGTGAAGGATAAGGGCTTGAAAGCAGGAGATCTAGTTTTAGTCTACACATTGAAACAACACGCAAGGAAGTTAGAAAAAAGAGGCTACGGACCTATGATCATCAATAGGATCTCCACGAGTGGAGCAGTACAACTAGCCACTTTAGAGGGTGATATTCTCCCTAACTATATTAGCGGATGCAGAGTCAAGTTGTATCAGGAACCCCTCACGGAGGAAATGCTAAGCCGACTCAATACTGCTAAGAAACGCAAAGAGGAAGAAAAGCGAATTCGAGAAGAAGCTCAAGCAGAAGCCCTAGAGCGCATCCGGAGAATGAAATTAAGAAGACAAGGTAGAGAGCACCCTAGGCAAGATGCATATGCAGATCAAGGATATGACGTGGCTATGTGTGAAGTTTCAGGTGTTAGCTCACATAGAATAACTGACCGACGTCCTTTCATAACCTTAGATATAAGACAAGGAAAGAGTGCAACGACTGTAAGAGCTTTGATTGACTCAGGTGCAGCCACTAGTGCTGTTAAATTGTCTTACTGTCAAGAGTTGCAATTAACTGTCAATCCTGTGGAAGCATATCTCATAGGATTGGGAGGCGTGGAAACCCCTTGCATAGGCGAGGTGGAACTTCCCCTCTATATTCATGATGAGGCAATGACAGTTAAAGTATTAGTGTGTCAAGATGAGGATCTCACTGAACCTCTTGTCTTGGGTCAAGACTGGATCTATGACCAAGCAGTCAACTTAAACCTAAGAAGTGGACTTCTTCAGGTATGGGTGAATCAAACTAGAATTACAATTGAGTTAAATAATGGAGCACTCAAGGAACTAGAAAAGACACGGACTCCTGGTACCTCCAGGGGTACACATGAAGTTGATCATGCTGTTCTTGTCCAAGGCTATGTGATGCAGAAGAATGAAGATCTCAAAAAAGGAGTCAGAACCACAAGGGAACTCCCTTCTTTTCCAATGGCCAGAAGGAGGCAGCAACTAAGGGTAGATCAATCATTGAAGACTCTCCGGGCGAGAGACCAAAAGAACGCGCAAAGCAGAACAACTCAGCCGACGAAACAAATGTGGGTGCGGAAAGACGAACTGCCGGCCGTAACTAAGCTGCACCACCGGTCTCAACTTCATATTAGTAATCAACGACTTGATGCTAATAAGAGGACTCCTAGAACCTCTATTGAGAAAGTGAAATCCATTTGGGTACCCAAGAAGTCGATGAAGGCTGACCCACAATCAAGACAAATTTGGGTGCCTAAGGCTTGCTTGCGGGCTCAACTAGCCCCACACAATTCACATCATACACGACAGGGTTCACTCGCTCAAGCAGCCGCCACCCACTCTTGTCTGATACACTTGAACTCACTACCACCTAGAAGCACGCACAGACTCACTCATAAATGGGTCCTAATGGCACAACAACTTCCAATAGAATTACTCATGCAACCCTCCCGAATCTCCACAAAACCAAGACCCAAAGCCATCCACTGTATTTGGAAACCTAAAACTTGTAATAAACCCCCAGACCCCAGTTGTAAATCCATGACCACCTACTAACTACGTCACGCTCATACTACATCATTCCACTTAACTCTTAGGTCCAACCAATTCCTAACTACACACACAAGCACCGAGCACTTATTAACCTACTAATCTCTCCCAAACCTCATGATAATGTTGTAATGGGGACAAAAAAACGATTTTAACTTGTCCCTTACAATATTAACATATGTTTCTATATTCTCACAGAATCAGAAGGCAAGAAGTGACATGGCAGAAGCGACAGGTCCGAGCTCACAAGTAGGAATACTTACTGCAGGAATCGATGTGGATAGTCTACCTGTGGAGGTGCCACCAACTGAACGACCTGTGGAACTGCAACACCTGCAGCAAATCCCGGTACCGGATCCACCCACAGGGATCACAGAAAGAGTCCATGCCAATTCTCACTGGTTCAATGGCATGCCAGGTCCATTAGGAGAGGCCAAGTATATATGGGAGTCTAAGTGCGAGTACGACCGATCATGGGTTCGATTCCAATTTTTCTCCAAGGAGTTCGAGACTTTACAGAACACCGAGGATCTCCAGACCATATGGCAACGTGCAGGGCTAGCAGAATACTTTGAAGCACCACTACCTAAACCAGATCTCCTCCGATGCTACTATTTGGTCTCCACATTACAAGCTAATGAAGAAAAGGACAAACCCGGATCATCTGTTGTGCCTTCCTTGCTGGGCAACAACGAGTTGAAGAGGTTTGAACTTACTGTGGAGTTGGTAAGCGACGCTTTGAATATGCACGGCACACATGTACCCTCTGAAAAGGATGCTCTCGTTCCTACTAACATGAAGGATAGGAAACTATTGAAGCTTAAAGACATGGCAGCACTCACACCAAACGTTTCCATCCCTCTCCGTATGTGCATGCAACATTTTGCTTTCCCCGGCCAAGACCGCTTCACACAACCACACAAGAGAATCTGGTTTGCTCTCTACTTAGCGGAAGCAGGTGCATTACCAATTAAGCTACCGGTATGGATTATAGATCAATTGTATGAAGCAAATAAAAGGTCTTCTAGGAAATTAGTGGTGAACGGTTGCTGTGCAATCACACGCATTATTTACCGGTGCCTAGCATACGATGTTCCCATTGAACGTGCCTTAACTTGGGCACAACTACAAATGTTTAAGAAGCTCAAGACGTCCACACATCAATCCAAGCGCATGAGGGGTGCGATCCCTTGTGTCCACACAAGGGAAGTTCTGACTACTCCGGAGGTATCGCCACGAAGGGAGACCACAGTACCTCCCTTTACCATTAGGATACCCAGGTCGGGATCTGAAACTACGACACAAGCTACCCCTTCAGCTCCTCCTGCTCCACCTGAATTTGAATTTGCTGCAACTGGAGATGCTGAAGGAATGGACCCCCAGGACTTCGAAGCATTCTTACAAAGTACACAATTCTCTGATGTGGAGTTTTATTCAGATACAGAAGAACAAGGCACATCTTCACGAAGAAGAAGAAAATCTACAGACGGCCGACATGTATATTGGAGCGATGCTCAGCAAGGTCAACAACAAGGACAACTAGAAGAAGAAGGAGCTTATGAAGAGGAGACCACTGAAGCCCCAGCCTATACAACAGAACTCCGAAGGCTGTATCAAATTATGGAAAGAGTGCGATCGCAACAACTGCTCACCGAACAGAGCAGTAGAGTACTCATGACTCAGCTGTTGGAAGAAGCAGGAGTTGACTCAGAATATAGGGAAGGTCTCTTATTGATGGCAGAAACATATGGGGTAGTGGAAGCAGTGCGCACTGCCATTAAGAGGTCTCCAGTTCAATATGATCCACGAAGGTTCCAGACACGACCACGCTCAGGTAAGAATATCCAGATTCCCATTATAGCTGCAGAAGAGCCAACTATTACATCTGAACCCATCAGGACAACCGCCCAAGCAACCGAAACGGCTAGCCAAGAGCACCCAGTCACCCATGAGGAATCCACCGAGCCACTACCACCCACACCCCCACCATCGCCTCCTAGAGCAGAAACAGTGGAAATCACCTCGACCACTCAACCCACCGAACCAACCTTCATCTTCCGCACTCCCATCTCTATTTCAACCCTATTCTCTACCTCTGATAACCCAATCTATGAAGCAACCCCCATCACTACACAATCCACCGATCCGCTCATAAACCCTGCCCTAGGACAACCCTCCCCCATGCCCTCAGCCATAGGTCATCCTGACCCTAGATCCACATTCATGGGTTTTCCTGCTACCTCGCAACCCTTCATGCCCTCCTCAAATCTAGGACCTCAACCCCCGACCTCCATCTCTCCATTTCTACAATCCCTCCATAACCTCCTTGCTAGAACTTTTCAACCCAGGTCTCAACCATTTCCTTTCTTTTCAGCTCCCCACCCCACTTCTCATCTATTCACCACTTTCACACACACACCACCTACCATTCCAATGTATATGGCAGACCCCACACTCGCACCCACTCCTGAAAGTATGGACATTTCACCACCCACGGCACCTCCCCCCACGATTCCACCTCCTCCCATTCCCCCTCCACCAATTTCACCCACACACACGACTTCAATAGACACATCATTCACTCTTCCCCTTCCCCAATTCCCTTCCCATGCATCTTCCATTGTAAACACTACCCACTCATCTATAGGAAATGCATTGGACACCATGCTAGCTTGTATATCAAACTTAAGGACAGATTACAATCAGCTCCAACAACAGAATGAACGCCTGCACAAGCACTCAGAGACACTACAACACCGCCTTGCTGCACTAGAGGAGGAAAATGCTCGCCTCCACACACAGTTCCAAACTCTCCAAGAGGCTCATGGCATATTGGAGGTACAGTTACAGAACACAGATCAGGAAGCGATACAGGTGGTAGAAGGTCACCTACGGACACAGCTGGAACGGAATTCAAAACTTCAGCGAAATATGGCCCTACTCAAGCGACATCTTGCGGCCGCTCAGGAAGAGAATCGACGTCTACAAGTACAAAATCAAGAGAACCTAGAAGCAGCTATTGAAAGCACACCTGGGGCACCCATCAGCCCATCAAAGTTTCAAGCAGTGACCCCCGATAATATCAAGATCATATTGGAAGACTATGCCATACTGCTTGAAGCACATGACCAGCTATCAGAGGAATTGGGACAACTGAAGCAGAAACACCAAAAAGAAACAACAGCAGCCTCCCCAACCACCCCCTCCGTGACTTCACTTCTCACAGACTCAGAAGCCTTAAAGGATCTCCAGAAACAGGTCACCGAACTGCAAGCACGCCTACTACAATATGAGAGACCACCTTCCCCTCCAGAGGCTCCCACTGACGAAGAAGTAGTACAAATTCCTGTGGAACAGACATTTGAAGAAGAATACGACCCACAACCCTTCCCAGGAGGCCAACAAACAGAAGAAGCTCAGGACACATTCGAGGCACCACGGCCTCCATGGCTACGTCAAGTGGAGGAAATCGGGAGTTCTCACGAAGAGCGCACAGTAGTGCAAAATCAGGCCATGAGGGTCATAGAGGAAACTGTGCTACAATCTGCTTACTTCAAGAACCTCTCATCGAGACGCCTTATCCTCTCATCCGAACTCCAATACAGGCCTTATTATATTATCTTGGCTGATTATAATGCAGAAATACAGAGAGTCACGGGTCAGATTCCTACCTTTGCTACCCAATTTCAACCCGACAACCTTCCTCCAGAGGTGCAAAAAGGCAAAATTCGTCAACCCACCTGGCGGCAGAAACTTCTAGAGACATATCCAGAAATGCTACGCACATGGAACAATGCACCTTTACATCTCCTATATAATCCATGCTACGGTCCAGTTCCACGCCGCAGGTCTTGGAAGGCATTCAATATCAAAGTGCAGAACAACGCGCAATGCAAGGAATGGCTGAACTACCCATACATTGCGCCACCACAGGGACCACTGTCAGTAGCATACATGATGGGAACAATTCGCCATTGGATGCCGCGATTGAAGCCCATGCCAGATGTAGCAGCTCAAATGATGCTTAAAATTTTAGATATGATGCAGGTAGTCCTGAAAACTTTTAGAAATGCAGCCGCACCACAGATACGTCTCCCGGGGTTTAGCAATGGAAATTATGATTTGGTGTATGACATGAGCACCACCCCCAGTATTCGTGTGGCTTACGCCTGGCATGCACGCATCAAATACCTCCCTGCATGTTACAAACAGACCTTCGAAGAAATGTTCAGATCAGGTTTCTGGGAGTATCACTCAGAGATCTTTGCCCCGAAGCCAACACACCTGCTCCATCTCTTTGCTTGTGAACAAGCAATGTACTCTGAGTACTACACCACCCCGCAACCAGAGGCCCCTGGCGCAATAAATTGGGATGCATTGGAAGCTGATCTAGCAAGAGGCTTAAGGATAGGAGAACACGAACTTGCCACCAATGTCATCCAATACTATATCGACCACCCGATAGAACAGAGGTCTGTCAGGGGCGACAGACCCTAGGATGGGGGGAGTGTTGGCATACAAGTCAGATGAAGAGCATACTAGCGCAACGGAGGAGTCATGCACAATACGGCAACAAGGCCCAATCATTTTTTCCCATGGACCATTCACAACTCAAGTGATTTTAATCACTACACAAACATTGTAAATTCCGTTTTTGGTAGAATAGACTCCATTTTGTGCAAGCCGAGGAGTCCTCGAGCTTGAGGAGTATTAGAACTAGCTACATATCAATTTTCATATTTTTTAGACTCTGTTTGAGCCCTCAAATAGGCTCTAGAACCTAATTTTTAACTAGGCCGGACACTAGGTCTGGACAAGACCAAAGCTAGCTAGAAAACTATAAAAAGAGCTAGAGAGCTCATGTTTGAGGTTGGATTGTTTTTGAATTGAGCTTATGTAAGAGACTTTTTGACTAATGCAAAGAACTCCATTGATCCTCTCCTTGTTCTTGCCTTGTGTGCGCATGTGTGTGTATGTGTGTGCATGCTTGTGTGCTTCTCACTCACACACTTGTGCCTTCACTTGCTCATAGTCTTCATACTAGTCCTCACGTCTCCACGGATTGAAAATTATGAGGTGAATCTTCTCACGTTGGTACTCACCATTGTGCTAGAGTGACACATACACATACACATACACATACACATACACATGCATACGCATACACATACCCATATGCATGCTCCACCTTGACATCCTTTCACATGAAATTTCTCTCGAATAAAGTGGTAGTGCACTTCTATATGCTTCGACCTTGCATGGAACACCAGATTTTGAGCCAATCATATGCTACTTATATTGTCACAAAAAATAGGTACTTGCTTAACCTGCAAATCAAGATCAAAAAACAACTTCTTGAGCCACATAAGCTCACATGAGACTTGTGCTAAGCCTCTATACTCAGCTTTGGCCGATGAAAGAGCCAGAGTTGGTTGTTTCTTTGACATCCATGAGATGGTCTTCTTCCCTAGCATGATACAATATCCACTAGTGCTCCTCCTGTCATCTTTGGAACCTGCCCAATCTCTAGCATAATAAGCTTGTACATGTAATCCATCATCAAATGGATAATATAGACCTTCGTTCACTGATCCTTTGAGGTACCTAAGTACCCTTTTGGCTGCAACAAGATGAGGTTCTCTTGGTGCTTGCAAAAATTGAGATAACACTCCAACTACATGTGCAATATCAGGTCTTGTCATAGTAGCATACAAGAGAGAACCAATTATTGACCTATACATGGTCACATCCTTCACTTCTTCAGCTTCATGAGCACTTAGTTTAACATTTACTTGTAATGGGTTTGAAATGGGTTTGCATTCACACAAGCCAAAGTTCTTCAAAAGATCAAGAATGTATTTCCTTTGCATCAAGTATATACCTTCCTCTTTATATAGTACTTCAATCCCAAGGAAGTACCTTAAAAACCCTAAATCTGATATTTTAAACTCACATCCAAGCTTCCTCTTTATGTCCTTTATGTTGGCTTCATCATCAAATCATCAAATGAAAACAAATTTGCTACCTTCCTTCTTCACAAAGAGTGATGGGTCTGCATAACTCTGATTGTATCCACATTTTACCAAGTAGTCCATAAGTCTTTGGTTCCAAGCTCTTGGGGCTTGCTTGAGTCCATAAAGAGCCTTCTTTAGCCTGCATACATGATGTGGAAACCTCTCATCTTCAAAGCCTTGAAGCTAGTCCATGAAGACTACCTCTTCAAGCTCTCCATTTAGAAAAGCATTCTTCACATCCAACTGGTACATCTTCCAACCTTTTGAGGCTGAAATTGTTGGAGCAAGTCTATGACAAGCCTAAGTATTGGCTTGAGTCCCACAAAGTCATGAAAAAATTTTTAAAATGATGACTATGTAAAGTTCACTTGTGAACTACCTCTTGTAACTTTTGAAGAGTTTACTTAATGTAAAAGTGAAAGAATCTTAAGTGGTTGAGTCCACTTGATCAAGAATGGAAAGAGGAGCCACAAATTTGTGATTTGTGGTAGGTAGAGAATCAAATCAATCATTGATTGATTGGAGAGTGATTGAGGGAAGTTAGCCTCCCAAACTCAACTATAAATAGATGGCAGTTTTAGTCGTGGTTAGAGAGACCTATGTGAAGACGTCCAAGAGCTGAGCTTTATGCCATATCAAGGTGTGATTACAAGGCACACATATGTATCAGTAAGTCTGTTGTATTGTACAAGCAATATACTTTCATTTTCATGATCATTTGGGTTCATATTTCCATGTTCTTGTGAAGTGTACTACTCACTGCCATTACTCTCAGTTTTCTCAGTCAGATTGCAGAGATGTTTTCTCTAAGCTTGGTGCATCATTTTCAGTGCTTTAACTTGGTAAAGTTAGCTCTATACATCTACTATATGCTCACAAATTTTCATGTCATTTGAATGTTGCAATCTTGAGTTATGTTCATTTGACGTCAACAGGGTCTACTCATCTTCACTTCTCTGTCAGGTACCCGATTTTTTGACTCATCTTGTTAGAGCCATTTCGCAGTGGTTACTTAACCAAATTCAATGCTTCAAGATTCAGCTTGCTTTCTAGTATAATCCTACAAATGTTCACAATCATTGGAGTCCTACATTTGGAGTTATGTTCATTTTTTGGCTCATTGGTCTCAAACTGTAGTAGCCCATGAAAATCGGGATGATGTCATCACTTGTTAAAACTCATTCTCAGTGTGTGGTTTATTATTCTTGATGAAATTACTCTTGAAAGTTAGCTCTTTAAGCTACCTAGACTTTCCCAAGAGGAATTAAGCTGATTGATGCTGTGCTCAGAGAATTATGTAAGACACTGGACAGGTGTATGAACCAAGAATAGCAAGTTTTCACCTCTGAGCTAACTCCAACTTATCTGTTTTGATCTATCTTTTTGAGAGTGATCTCCCAAGGTACATAGGGTGTCTAATACATCCATTGGCAAGCTAAAAGCTCCCACCATATACTTCTGGAGTTCATTTGGCTGGTGTAGATCAAGGATTTTGCAACACCTCTTCATCTTCAAGCACATACCTATCCATCTCTTCACAGTGGTATTAGAGCAAGGTTGGACAACATGGTAGATGGATTTCCTTCATCAAATGACAAATTGGATAGAGGTAATTACTCAGCTTGGTCATTAAGAATGGAAGCCTATCTCCAAGGTAGAAGTTTATATGGTTATGTGGCTGGAGATGAAGTTATGCCAAGTTTCAGGAACAAAAGTCAACCAACATAAGAAGAGCAAGAAAGATTGAGCACATGGTGCTCCAAGGATGCACTTGCAAGGTCTTATCTCCTCAATTCTATGTCAGATTTTTTGTTGCCTCACATTAGAAGTTGTAAGACATCTCACGAAGTGTGGGATGCACTTGAAGCTTTCTTTTCTTCAAGTACTAAAGCTAGGAAGCATCAACTATGGTTGGATTTCACAACTCTCAAGAAGGCTCCCAAACAAAATGTGACTGATTTTGTCACAATGCTCAAGGACATAGCAGATCAGTTGGGAAGCATTGGAGAGGTAATAGATGAAGAGCAAATTGTAAGGCAGGTCATCAATGGCTTGAAGGCAGATGACAAGTGGGAAGCATTCACCACAGCTATGGATTTGTACATGGACATGCATGTACCTGATTTCAATACACTCATTGGACAACTACTTACTCAAGAGGCAAAGCTTATAAAAAATGGAGAAAGCTCTAAAGGTAATCAATCTTCAGCTTTATACACTGATAAAAGCAAGTCCAAAGATAACAAAGGAAAGGCAAAGAAAGTGGATGATGAAGCAGGTACATATCAAGCTAACTATGTAGGTAGAGGAAGACATGGCTGAGGTAGAGGAAGAGGAGGTAGACAAGGCAGGGGGAGATCCCAAGACTCCAACCCATGTTCTATTTGTGGACTAACTAATCATACAACTGAAAATTGCTTTAGGAATTCTAGGAATCAAAGAGGCAGAGGATACAATAGAGGAAGTTATGGCTACTCAAGAGGAAGGTTCAACAATTATCATGGCAACTACAACAACTACAATCATTCAAACTATCAAGGAGGCTACAAAGGAAGGAGAGACTACAATAACTACACAGAAGACTCAAACAAAGAGGATTCATTATTGATCATGAACATGGCTATGCCACAAGGTAAATCTGATGAGCATGTTTTCTACATAGATTCAGGTTGTTCAAATCATGTGGCAGGAAATGTGGCACTCCTATCAGATTTAGAAGATCCAAGGAATAAGCATGAGGTACAAACAGGAGATGATACAAAACATCCTGTGGTGAAAATAGGCAATGTCAAAGCACCTGATGGAAACATCAACCTACTCAGTAAGGTACTCTATGTCCCTACCATTACAAAGAATTTGATAAGTGTTGGGCAGATAGTAGAGAAAGGGTTGCAAGTCAGGTTCACAAAGGTAGGAGCATTTGTTGAAGATCCAAGTCAAGGATTCAGAAAAATTGCAAAAGGTGAAAAGAAAGGTAGATTGTGCACATTTGAATTACAGGACACTAGAAACATTGCTCTCTTTAATTATGGTAGTCAGACACTCACAGAATTGGAAGTATGGCACAAAAGGTTAGCACATATTGGTGAAAGGTCATTAAAGCAAATTTGCAGGGACCAAAGTGTACTTGGACTCCCTAATTTGTCAAAACAACATATGATTTATAAGTGTAGTGCATGTCAATTTGGAAAGTCTCACAGGTTACCATTCATGAAGAAAGGTTATATGCATGGAGATCTCTTGGAGTTGGTTCATACAAATGTATGGGGACCTAGCAAGGAAGCTTCAATATCTGGATCAAGGTATTATGTCTCCTTTATTGATGATTGCAGCAGATGGACTATCCTATTCTTTATGAAACACAAAGATGAAGTTTTTTCATGTTTCAAAAGATATTTGGCTCTTGTGGAGAATCAAATAGGTAAATCACTAAAAAGGCTAAGGTCAGATGGAGGGGGAGAATACTTCTCCCATGAGTTTGATTCTTTTCTTCAAGAAAGAGGAATCAAAAGAGAGGTAACTACAAGGTACACTCCTGAGCAAAATGGAGTGGCAGAAAGGAGGAATAGGACAATTGTTGAAGCTGCAAGTTCTATGTTAAATGAAAAGCATTTACCTAATTACTTATGGACTGAGGTTGTATCTACAACCACTTACTTGATTAACAGGTTGCCTTCAAAATCCCTTGATGGGATGACTCCATATGAGTCTTGGAATGTGTTGGCATACAAAGCAACAGAGGAGTCATGCACAATACGGCAACAAGGCCAACTCATTTTTTTCCATGGATTATTTACAACTCAAGTGATTTTAATCACTACACAAACATTGTAAATCCCGTTTTTGGTAGAATAGACTCCATTTTGTGCAAGCCGAGGAGTCCTCGAGCTTGAGGAGTATTAGAACTAGGGACATATCAATTTTCATAATTTTTAGATTCTGTTTGAGCCCTCAAATAGATTCTAGAACCTAATTTTTAACTAGGCCGGACACTAGGTCTGGACAAGACCAAAGCTAGTTAGAAAACTATAAAAAGAGCTAGAGAGCTCATTTATGGGGTTAGATTGTTTGTGACTTGAGCTTAAGTAAGAGACTTTTTGACTAATGCAAAGAACTCCATTGTTCCTCTCCTTGTTCTTGCCTTGTGTGCGCGTGTGTGTGTATGTGTGTGCATGCTTGTGTGCTTCTCACTCACACATTTGTGCCTTCACTTGCTCATAGTCTTCATACTAGTCCTCACGTCTTCACGGATTGACAATTATGAGGTGAATCTTCTCACGTTGGTACTCACCATTGTGCTAGAGTGACACCAAATTTGGCGCCATTGCCGGGGAGAGAGCTTCGAGGACGAGCGTGTGATGGTAAGACGTCGAGTTGAGACATTGGAGTTATAGGTAATATCCTTCCTTCTCTTTATTTTTCTTCATTTTTTCCTTACTTTCGCATCACCATCATCACCATCATCATCCCCACCATCTCTCACCTCCATCTCCATCTCCACAAAAATTTCAGTTTTTTGGTCATATTACACTCCCCACCTCATTTCCCTCATTTCATTGTGAGAGAGAGCAAGAGAGAGCTTGCATGCTATTTGTTTTTGGTATGTTTTTGAGCTTTTGTTGCAGGAACTTGCTGTACCACCTCCTCCAGCAGTGTGCGCAGGTACGACAGACTCTGCACAGGTCCCGGGACGACGACCTCTGTCTGTCGCGACAGACAGAAAAACTTAAAATTTTGTGAATGCATGTTTGGCACGGTAACCTACACCATTAGAGCACTCTAAATCACTAGAAGTTTCTCAAAAATTTGCGTTTTTTCAGTCTATCGCGACAGACACCGTCTATCGCGACAGACACTGTCTATCGCGACAGACACCATCTATCGCGACAGACAGAGACCCACGACAGACAACGTCTATCGCGACAGACACCGTCTATCGCGACAGACCAAATCACGATAGACGACAGACAGCGTCTATCGCGACAGACACCGTCTATCGCGACAGACCAAAATTCCACGATAGACACTGTCTATCGCGACAGACACCATCTATCGCGACAGACAGAGACCCACGATAGACAGCGTCTATCGCGACAGACACCGTCTATCGCGACAGACCAAATCACGACAGACGACAGACAGCGTCTATCGCGACAGACACCGTCTATCGCGACAGACCAAAATTCCACGATAGACACTGTCTATCGCGACAGACACCATCTATCGCGACAGACAGAGAACCACGACAGACAGCGTCTATCGCGACAGACACCGTCTATCGCGACAGACCAAATCACGACAGACGACAGACAGCGTCTATCGCGACAGACACCATCTATCGCGACAGACACCGTCTATCGCGACAGACCCATCTATCGCGACAGACACCGTCTATCGCGACAGACACCGTTTATCGCGACAGACCCATCTATCGCGACAGACACCGTCTATCGCGACAGACCCATCTATCGCGACAGACACCGTCTATCGCGACAGACCCATCTATCGCGACAGACACCGTCTATCGCGACAGACAGACATTTTCGGCAAAAATTAAGGGGTAAATTTTTGGAAATTTAGGCTAAATTTTGGGCATATTTGCACTCTCAAATACTCCTACACTTACAAAGGCCTTAGAAAAATGCATTAAAACCCCTGAAAGGTTCTGTTTGTCTAGTTAACCCCCTAAACCCTGAACGGTCATAACTTTTTCATACGAAATCCATTTTTTGAGCTCTAGGGCTTGTCGGAAACACCAAGAGATTTTCAGATAGGATATTTGGAAGTTGACACACAGAGGGGTAGAAACACCAAGGGAGCTCTAGAGGAAATTTCTAGCAATACAAAAGGGGGAACAAGGGTCATTAAAAAAGTGTCTGAAATAAATTGTCTGTCAATTGAAAGGTCAACTTGGAGCTAATCTTGGGATTGATGCAGGTCTATTGAGAAGCAATTGAGAGCGTCCAAGCAAGGGTTTTGCGCAAGCTTGAGAATCAACTTCTCGAGCACTAAAGAGCAAGGTTCAACAAGAAAGGTCGGAATACTCTCATCTCCTCTTCGTCAATTCCTAGCTTAGGCTAAGAATGATCAGAAGTAGGAGCAAGTTAGGGCGACGATAGGCAACTATCAAGTTGAAGCATACCTAAACTTTCAAGCTCAAGCTAAGGGCATAATCCTTGTACTGTCGAGAATTTTAAAGGAAAAGAACTTAACGTGGAACGATCAACTGTAAGTGCGAAACAACATTCAAATATTCCTGACGACGTGATATCAGACAAGACCTTAAACACGATAAAATAACTAAAAAGAACCAAGCAACTAATCTAAAGTAACCAGCAACGAGGTTGTACTCTGGGCAAAGAATTGGGCTACTTAGATAGACATATGAACCTTAGATCAGGACGACATCTAGTAAGGGAGAGACAAAGCCTTAGATCTTCAGAGGCTAGTGTTAACCACACTGCTAGGTCTTGGGCCCAGCAGTTGAGCCACCACACGTACTACCCTAGCTCCGAGACCAGTGAGTCAGAGATGTCTCAAGGCATGGACAGACCTGCGGGGAGTTCAGGTGTGCCATACTTGTACAGGGTAGAAGGCCCTTACAAAACACAGTTGGAATACCTTAGGAACAACCGATTAGGTGCTAGCATCTATGAGGATGGCCTAGGAAGATCCGTGGTCCAGATTAAAAACCCTGACCAATCCATAGGACTAGAGCATCGAGCTGTCAAGTTTGAAAACGGTGCATACCTGGACAAAGAAGGAACCATATACGTAGTCACCAGTCACCCAGATAGGACAGATGAATTTGGAAATGTAATCTCAGAAGCGGACTTAGGTGACTTGGAACAAGGAAACATGGGAGTAGAACCTAGAACACCCCGAGGCAAATCTGTTCTTACGAGAATAATCACACCAGAGTGGATTCCCCAAGATAATAAGAGCATAGATCTCCTTCTGAACCGAGAAACTGAAGAAGCCTTTTGGAGATATAAATCTGGTCCGCCATTTGATGTAGGAACAATCATGATCTATGAGCTTAAGGATCCTGATAGCCCAGGCAGAGTGACCTACTTAGATCACGCCTCAGAAAGGATCTTCGTGGTGACAGAAAATGATAGGCATGCTTACACTTGGAAAGGTGAAATCATTTTCCCCCAACCAAGATCACATGTGTCCTACGGTCACCCTGGAGCGGGAACATCCCAAGCTCATGGAACTCAAAGAGACAGAAGTAGAGATAGGCCAGAAGTAAGTTTTGCCAACTCAGGGGGCAGAGAAAGAACGAGGACGGAAACGAATAGAGTAGAACCGGAGATACATAGAGCTCACAGGAATCAAAGAAATGCGGATGAGTTCCCTCTACCACGACCTAGAGAGCACACAAGGACTTTGAGACCAACTCAGCTAGTTAAGTCCATGAAAAATTACTTTGATGGCACAGGAGACCCATACGATCATGTGGCAGAGTTAGGCAAGTCTTGAGAGCAGAACAAGTGGAGGATCTATTCACACAATATAATGCCTTTGGTCTAACCCTTAGGAACACAGCCCTTACGTGGTTCCAACCATTGAATGAGAGACAATTTAGGAGCATAGACCAACTCCTGGAGGCTTTCGTTATTGAATTCTCTAAGAGTGGCATAAGACATAATACCTCCTCATTGATTCACAGCTTCAAGCAAACCCCTCAAGAGACTGTGAGACTTGCAGGACGAAGATTTAGGCAATATCTTGAAAGATGCCCTATTACGGAGCTCCCCACACCAGCTAAGCAAGTGGCTTTATTCTTAGATGGATTGCTGAGTACAAAGTTAAGATCCTATGTGTACTTGAAGGACCCTAGGACCATAGAAGAGTGTGTACGCATGTGCATTGACATCGAGGATAACCTAGGGGAGGAATTAGAGATTTCCAAGATATACAAAGATTCAGATAGTGTCTCTAGCCTCTCTTCCATGCAGTCCACATCAATTGAGGAACTGGCAGAGAAAGTAGCTCAGAAATTAGGTGTCACTGGTAAACAGATCCCAAGGTTTGCCTCTGTGAAGAGATGCTACACTTGTGGTGGCGACCACATGGCGAATGTATGTCCCATTATGACTCAACCCCAAGTAAATCCTAGTAGCCAGTACTGCACCATAGAACGGAGGTACACCAATCACACCGCACAAGATTGCCCCTACAATAAGCAAACAGTCAGGCAAACTTACCCTCAACCCTATCCACCGCAGGGAAGATACCAGAACCAGTACCCTCCACAACCATATGGCAGGCCACAGCAACCTTATCAGCAACCATACCAAAACCAACAAAGGCCTCAGCCTGTGTTAGCCCAACAACCTCCAGCTCCATCCAACGTGATCCCGGTAAAGTATACAGCTGCGGAAGAAAACCTGAATAGAGCTATAGTCCCTGTAACACCATTGCTTTCAGAAAGTGACCCCAGTGACCATAGCTTCGATTCTACACATGTTGATAGTCCCCAGGCATACTACATGCAGTCTCCTGAACATGGTGAGTCTTACTATAGTGAAGAGCCAAATGAACCTAGTTGGGAATCAGATTACACAAATGTCATGTATGCAAACCCCAACCCCAGACCCCAACCTAGGCAGGTAAGACCCCCATTCCCTAGAGGACCATGCTACCGATGTCAAGGTGATCATCTCATTCGTGATTGCCCCTTGCCTCCACCTACACAACCCCAGTCAGTAACGATCCAAGGTTATTGCCAAGAGTGTGGGAAAGAGCATCTCTTACGAGAGTGCCCTAAAAATCCTAATAATATGCCAAAAATCACTCCTATAAATGTTATTGGGTTGGTTGTAGACTCCACAGGGAGTGTGACTTCCACTGCGCCAGTGCAAGTGGTCACAAGAGCTCAAGCTTTGCAGCAAAACCAAACTGTAGGCCAGGAAAAGAGCCCAGAAGTTAGTGAAACCGAGAGCATGACAAAGAAAAGAACTAGAGCTTGGAGAGATAGTCGTGAAAGAATGAAAAGGCAATGGGCAAAGAAGATGAGTGAACTAGAGGAAAGTCTACGAGAAACCAAGGCCAAAATCATAGAGATCACATCTCAACCGCACTCTCACACATTCCCACCGCTACCATCCCCATCACCCTCCATCCCTCCACCCTCTAATACACCCCACGTAACCCACCCACCACCCCGAGCAGGATCAGTATTAGCTGATCCCACTCCCGAAGACATAGACATGATGCTTAAAGCATATCAGGCCAGAATCCAAGAAGGGCCAAATGTAACGGATCATGACAAGTGCTACCCTAGAGCTGACCTAGAGATAGAAAGAACCAAGCTTTGCGCGAAAATGGTCGCATTGGCTCAGACTATGTTTGAAGCCAGTCGCCTTTTCAATTATTCGGGCTCAGCCAAGACACAATTACACTTGGATGGACTTCTAGAGAAGTTAGAGGGCATAATTGCAAGATCTGCCAAGGAAGAAAAAAAGCTAGAAAGAGATAAAGCAAGCAAGAATATGACCCGTTCCCCACCGGAAGCTTATATGCCCAATCCCACTGAACCAGACCACCCCCCTTCACTAGAAAGAATTGAGAATCTAATGGCACCCTCACAAGAGGAACCCGCCCCTCAACACCATGACAAGGCCAGTATAAGAGCAGGTCTTCCTACCCAGACAGCCTATGTGCCAAAAGCTTATGTGCCTAACTCCACGGAGCCAGACACATCATCTTCTATGAATCGATTCACACCAGAATTCCTACGAGAGATTAAAGAAGACAAATGGGCTAAAGAAAGCGAAGTGCCTCCTCCTATTGAACTTGTGGATGATGCACATGACCAATTCCCACAAGACATCCCATCCATTTATGGGGAGCAGGAGAGCACCCAATCTCAAGAAAGATTAGAGTTCGAGTCTAATTCTTTACAGGAGTTACCCCACTTCACGGGCCCATGGGAAGCCAAGTCCACGTGTATGAGAGCACCCACAGTCATGGTAAGAAACGAAGATTCAGTCATACCTAGGAACACAGAGGTAGTGAAAAACACTAAAGTACAATGCACTCTCAAGTTAGAAGAGCTACTCAAGGTTAGACCTGAATTATGGAAACATGTAGCCAAACAAGTACCAGAGATAGCAAAACCTCGTTCCCAGGTAGGATCACATAGGACAGCGCCCGAAATACCCTTGGATAAGATAGGAGATATGTGTGAAGGTGAGGAAGGGAACACCTATCTTCCCATTACCTACCAGGAGTACACCACCAAGGCAATTTTGGACTTAGGCGCAGGAGTTGCAATTGCCACCACTTCCCTATGGAAGCGTTGGGGCAAGCCAGCACTCAGGCCAACGAGAATGAAATTGCAGATGGCCGATGGTCATATTGAGAGACCCTTAGGATTGCTAGAAGGAATAACTCTCACCACCTGTGGTGTCGAGTTCGAGCACACATTTGCCATATGTGACTTCAGCAAAAATCATGCCTATGAGATGATCTTGGGACGACCTTTTATGCAACAGTTGCAAGTGGTACAGGATTGGGGAACCAATTCGTTGTACCTGCAGCACTTAGGTGTTACAACCAAAGTCAATCTCAAGGATTACTCTCATAGAGATGTTCCCCCTATCCAATGGAATCCCATCCATAGAGCCAAGGATGATACCGAATTTGTGCATTCCATAGGATCAGGATCCTCATGGATGCACGAAGACACCCACTTATGGATGTGCAAAGTAGCAGTGGAAGAAGAGAAGAGAGAGAAGGCCAGAGATATAGGTGCAAACGAAACACATAGACCCATTCAAGACCCAGCCTATGCACCTGTAGTATTTCCTGACGAAGAATTCGAACCCCACGGCTGGGCAGAAATCCTAGCAACAATGGATGTAGCCATCAATGAGGAACAATGGACGCCTCACTGTGATGAGGATGGCTATGACATTTCAGTCTTCTCCATAGAGCCAATCATGGGAGAGGCAGTTCTAGAAGAATGCGAACCTAACCCTGAGGTATTTGAGGATGCGAGTGACTCCGATCTAGAGTCAATCATTATGGACCCACCATTTGCATCAGATGAAGAATATTTCTATGGAGTAGAATTTCAACCCCAGAGGCATGGAGAGCTTACAAATGATGTAAGATTAGCAACACATATGACCCCGAAGGAAGAAGGAAAGAAACGAAAGAAGAGAGAAGTCTCACCAGAAGAGGAAGAATCTTTGTTTGAGGTCCCAGAAAATTTTAAGAAATATGAGATAGATGACAGAAGAGTCATGATCAGAATGCCTAAGCGAGAGGCACAATCAGGAGAGGCCTATGATAACAAAGAAACCACCAAGAAAATAGTTGTGGCTCTAGAGGAAGGAGAGGAGAGATGCACGTACATAGGCCATGACCTGACAGAAGAGGAAGAACAAGAGCTAATAGCCTTGCTAAGAGAATACAGAGATGTATTCGCTTGGAGTTACAAGGATTTGAAGGGTGTAGACCCTGACATATGTTCCCACACTATCCCCATGATCTTAGATGCCAAGCCCTCTAAGCAAAAGCCATATACGTATAACGATAATTATGCGGCTAAGATCAAAGAGGAGATAGATAGACTGATTGAAGCTGGATTTATCTATGAAATTGAGCACACTGAATGGGTATCCCCCATCGTAGTGGTGCCCAAGAAGAATGGCAAGCTGCGTGTGTGCATTAACTTGAAAAAGGTTAATGCAGCCACGATTCGAGATAACTATCCGCTTCCCATCACAGAACATCTCTTAGAAAGAGTGGCAGGCAAGGAAGTGTACAGCTTCCTTGATGGATTTTCGGGCTACAATCAAGTAGCCATAGCTCTAGAGGATCAGCATAAGACAGCCTTTGCCACAGAGTGGGGCATATTTGCTTTTAGGGTAATGCCATTCGGGCTGACCAACGCTCCCGCAACCTTCCACAGGCTGATGTGCCATGTATTTAAGGAGTTCCTGAGAAAGAACTTAGAAGTCTATGTTGATGATCTTTGTGCTCATTCCAACATTAGACAAACCCATGTTCCTGAACTCAGACAAATCTTTGACAAATGTAGAGAATATCAAGTCTGCCTGAACCCAGAAAAATGTGTTTTCATGGTCAGGCAAGGCAAGATTCTAGGACACATAGTGTCAAAGAATGGCATATCCACTGATGAAGAGAAAGTGAGAGCTATAGCAGAGCTACCTAGGCCAAAAAATGTCAAGGAAGTACAAGCTTTCATGGGGCATTGTGGTTATTACCGACGATTTATACACATGTATGCCGTCATTGCAAAGCCCATGTACGGACTTCTGACTAACTTTGAATGGACGGATGAATGTGAGAATTCCTTCCAGGAGCTTAAACGACGATTATGTTCAGCACCAATCTTGACCACACCAGATTGGAATAAGCCATTCCATGTTCATGTGGATGCATCCAATTATGCCATTGGATGTGTGCTTGCACAACCTACTGGTGAAGGCAATATGGATCTCCCAATTGCCTATGCCAGTAGACAATTGAATGCAGCTGAACGAAATTATACCACTACAGAGAGAGAAGGCTTAGGCATGGTATATGCAGTCAAGAAATTTAGACACTATTTCCTTGCAAATAAGTTTAAATTTTTTACTGATCATCAGGCTTTGCTATACCTCGTAAACAAACCATGCAATACAGGAAGACTAGTGAGGTGGTTTCTCTTGCTCATGGAATATGACTTTGAGGTTGTGGTAAGAAAAGGAAGAACTCATTTAAGAGCAGATCATCTCTCTAGGCTCACGTCGGGAGAAGCCCCACAAGGAGTAGCAGATGATCTCCCTGATGCTTACTTGTTTAACTTGGAAGTCGTACCGCAGTGGGCTAAGTTGTTGGTACCAGTATTGACGTACGGGCCTAATCATCCAGTGGTGAACACGCGGAATAGAGAGGTAGTAAAAGCCCAAAAGTATCACATCATGGCAGGAAGTATGTACAAGCACACAGATCAAGGGATCTTGTCTTGTTGTGTAGAAGAGGACGAGTATGCGAAGTGGTTGCAATTAGCACATGTAGGTGCATTAGAGCAACACTACTCAAAGCAACGAACCTTACAGACACTAAGGAGACTCGGAGTACATTGGCCAACTATGGAAGCTGATGTCCAAAGGTTGTGCAAGGAATGCCCAATCTGTTGCACTAAACCACCTGTGGAACATGCCACACTTTATCAAGTGTCCATAGTGCCAGATTGGAGTGAACCGCTAGTATCCTTCTTAAGGACGAGAACATTCCCTCCAGACATGACTCTGGCTAGGCAAAAGAGTTTAGAACAAGAAGCCCAAGATTATTCACTCATTGGTGATAATCTATACAAGCGTGGTAAAGACGGTTACCTGAGACTATGTGTCCATGAGAGTGAGTATCTCAAGATCTTGGACACTGCTCACCAAGGTGTAGCAGGAGGACACTTTGGACCAGATCGGGTGATCAAGGCAATACTATTTGCGGGCTTCTGGTGGCCTACCCTTCACATGGACGCACATACCTATGTGAAACGGTGTGATGTCTGTCAGCGAACCCAGTATCCTATACGTAAAGATGAGATGCCACTGAAACCTATGATGGGTGGACGTGCTTTCTCTAAGTGGGGAATAGACTTCGTAGGCCCTATTAATCCACCAGCTAAGGGTTCCCATGCAGAATATATCATTGTTGCAACAGACTATCTAACTAAGTGGGTGGAGGTAAAAGCCACAACGAAGAACGATGCTCAAACAACTGCTAAGTTTTTATTTGAGAATGTGTTCACTAGATACGGACTACCCATAGAGCTTGTAAGCGATAGAGGCACTCACTTCTTGAACGAAGTTATTGAAAATCTGCTCCAAGAATTCTTGGTAATACATAAGAAGTCTGCCCCCTATCACCCTCAAGCAAATGGCCAAGCTGAGAGCACCAACAAGATCTTATGCAATGTATTGACGAAATTAGTGAATAATAAACACTCTGATTGGGACAAACAGCTACACCATGCTGTTTGGGCATACCGAGTTGCCTACAAAACGGTACTCCAAGCCACGCCCTTTCAAATGGTGTTTGGTCAGAATGCTGTGCTACCGCTAGACTTATTGATTCCTACGTTGAAAGTAGCACAAGAGCACGAATGGACAGGTCATGAGCTCTCCTCTAGGATCTTTGACCTTGAACGATTAGGGGAAACAAGACTAAGAGCCGCTGCCGGAATATATGCAGCCAAGAAGAGACAGAAGGCATATTTCGATGCCCATGTGAAGGATAAGGGCTTGAAAGCAGGAGATCTAGTTTTAGTCTATACACTGAAACAACACGCAAGGAAGCTAGAAAAGAGAGGCTACGGACCTATGATTATCAATAGGATCTCCACGAGTGGAGCAGTACAATTAGCCACGTTAGAAGGTGATATTCTCCCAAACTATATTAGCGGTTGCAGAGTCAAGTTGTATCAGGAACCCCTCACGGAGGAAATGCTCAGCCGACTCAACACTGCTAAGAAACGCAAAGAGGAAGAAAAGCGAGTTCGAGAAGAAGCTCAAGCAGAAGCTTTAGAACGCATCAGAAGGATGAAGTTACGAAAGCAAGGTAGAGATCAACCTAGAACAAATGACTATGCAGATCAAGGATATCCTATGGCCATGTGTGAAGTCGCAGGAACAAGCTTGCATAGGATAATTGATCGACGTCCTTTCATAACCCTAGATATAGGACAAGGAAAGAGTGCAAGGACCGTAAGAGCCTTGATTGACTCAGGTGCAGCCACTAGTGCTGTTAAATTGTCTTACTGTCAAGAGTTGCAGTTAACTGTCAATCCTGTGGAAGCGTACCTCATAGGATTGGGAGGCGTGGAAACCCCTTGCATGGGCGAGGTGGAACTTCCCCTCTATATTCATGATGAGGCTATAACACTTAAAGTACTAGTGTGTCAAGACGAGTGTCACTCTAGCACAATGGTGAGTACCAACGTGAGGAGATACACCTCATAAATGTCAATCCATGGAGACGTGAGGACCGGTATGAAGACCGTGAGCAAGTGATGGCACAAGTGCGTGAGTGAAAGCACACAAGCATGCACACACATACACACACACACGCACAAAGTAAGAGCTAGGAGTGGAACAATGGAAAGCTTTGATTACCAAAGAGCTCTCTTACAAAGCTGAAATCTACATCAAGCCAACTCAAAAATGAGCTCTCCAGCCCTTTTTATAGTTTTTGAGTGGTTTTGGCCCTGTCCAGACCTAGTGTCCGGCCTAGTTAAAAAATAGGCTCCAGGGCTTATTTGGGGGCTCAAACAGAGTCTAAAAATTATGAAAATTGGTAGGATGATAGTTCTAATACTCCTCAAGCTCGAGGACTCCTTGGCTTGAACAAAATGGAGTTACAAAAATGGGAAATGGTATTTACAATGGTTTTTAGTGATAAAAATCACTATTTTTGTAGGGATTTCTTCTGAAAATTTGACAGGTGCTTCTTGGAGCTCCCTACTTGCTCCTTCTTCTTGTGTGTCCACTTCCTTGATGCGCTTCCATGCTTTGTCCTTGATCTTGAGCTTCAACACTCCCCCCCCTCTTGAGTCTGTCGTCCCTGACAGACCCTTGTTGTAGTGGTCGTTCCATGTAGTACCTTGGGAGGTAGCGTCCTTTGCGTCCAACAGGGGCGATCCCTCTTCCCAATGTATCCTGGTCGTTTGTCTGGTTCTTCACTTTTCCACTGTTATCTCTTGCAGTTTGTAGTCCCTTTGTACGTACTTCTGCCTTGTATGCCATCTGGATGGTGCATTTGTGAGTTTTCCAAAACTGCTAGCTGCTCAAAGGAGGTGGTCAATGTTGATTGTGAGCAACTCTCGGTGGTGGATGGCTTCCTTGCTCTTGTTGTTGTCATCTTGATGTCGTCTGGTTCTTCCAAAGATGGCTTTTCATAGTTTTCATGCCAAGTACTTGTAACCCATAACGAATGGTGGGTAAGTGCATTAGTGCATGGGTTGAACGAAATGTGTGCCTTGTGCATGGCCTTGTAATGTGGCCCTACTTATGCGTACTTGGAAAATGCATGGCAAGAAGTATGGTGCAAGAGATTGGGTCTTGAGCTAAGTGCTCAAGGGTATGCTGGCGAAGAGGTTTCCTAATCTATCATGGTTAGAGTGTTGTTGAAGCATGCACGTCTTACCATGGTGAAGGGTCCGTTGATCTTCATCTCTTCGTGTTGTGGTTCCCTCATGGTATTTGACCGTCGGCTTGTCCTTTTTGTTGAGGGATGTCCTTGCTGGAAGTTCGCTGATGAGCATTTTCAAGCACATAGTCTTCTTCTCTTTTTTTTTTTTTTTTTTTTTTTTTTTTGAAACACAATGGCATCAAACAAGAAGAAAGAGGTTAGTATCAATAACATATTTTGCATGTGAAAATTGTGTCTCATGTGCCTGGGATTTCTCAATTGTGTCTATGCACGGCCATGTAAGGTGGCCCTATATTGATGCATACTTTGAAAATGCATGCCCTGAATGGTGCAAACGACTGGGTCATGCCAAAGGCACATGGTTGCTGCTGGTCGAGGCTTTTGATGTTACTTGTATACTTGATGAATTCTTTGATTGGAGGTGTCTATTGGATCTCGAAATGATGTAATTCTCCGGATTGGAACCCATTTTGGAATAGGGTTTGGCCCTGTGGAGATCACCTCAGGCCAGTTCTTCTTTGGATGCTGTCCAAACTTTGGTATCCAGTGTTGTTGGCCCCTTGGTTCTGTGGATGTTGCTTGTGCTTTTGGCTTCCAAACCCATATCCTGGGTGAGTGTCTGCTTATTTTTGTAGAAGGGTTGAGTTTATCTTCTTTTGGTCTTTGTGCTCTGTTCTTACCCTTTGCTTTCCTTGGCTTCTTTGTTGAGGCCTTTCGCATGGTGGGGAGCATAGGCCTTTGCACGTGTAAGAGCTTCGTGGGTACCCACATCTGTAATCGCCCTTGTTGAGCTGTAGCTAATTTTTTAGGCACCCAAATTTGTACCTGATTGTGGTCGACCTTCTTTGATAGCTTCGGTACCCAAATTTGTTGGATTCTTAGTGCTTGAGCCTGTCGTAGGTGATTGGTCCTTCTTTTTTCATGGTCGATCTGGTTGGGTGGAACTCTTTGAGGCCACATCGATGGTTGCACTCCTTTCTTTACCCAGATTTGCTTCATGCCCATGACTTCTTTCTGCTTGAAGGCTCTTTGTCTATTTGATAGACTCGCTGTTTTGCACTATTTTGCTTGCTTCTGAGGTTGAACTACTGTGGATGCTTTACTCTTTGAAAAACAAGAAGAAGGTTCATCTTGCCTTTGCGATTGTCCTTCCGTGATTGCGTCCGTCTGGATCATAGAGCTTTTGACATCTACAACATCTTGTTCGAGAAGATTAGCCTTAGAGGAACAAAGAGAGTGTGTGGTGTCAGTGTCAGTGGGCATGCGATTCTCCAATTCTAATGTAATGCATTGATTATATACCCAAACTTGAAGAAGTTGACTTCTTAGGTTCAAGTTGACAGCATGGTCATAAATCCAATCTTGACCCAAGACAAGTGGTTCTGTGGGGTCCTCATCATGACACACTAGCATTTTGACTTTTATTGGAACATCTTGAAGGTAGATGGGAAGTTCCACCTCCCCCAAACAAGGGGTTTCCACGCCTCCTAAATCTATGAGATAGGCTTCTATGGGCTCGATGTTCAATTGCAGGTCTTGGCAGTATGAAAGTCTAACTGCACTAGTTGTTGCTCCTGAGTCAACCAATGCTCTCACGGTCTTTACACTCTTCCCTTGTCCTACCTCTATAGTCACAAAGGGCCGTCGATCAATTATTTGAGAAGTAGTTATGCCCGATTTTTGGCACATGTCCATGTGATATTTTGGAGCTTTTGTGTTGATATCTAGGCCTAGCCGCCGTAGCTTATTTCTTCTGATGCGCTCTCTAGCCTCTGCTTGTGCTTCTTCTCTAACCCTTAACTCCTCTTCTTTTCTCTTTTTAGCAGTGTTGAGTCTCATGAGCATTTCCTCTGTAAGAGGTTCTTGATATAACTTGACTCGGCATCCACTAATATAGTTTGGTAGGATATCACCTTCTAAGGTGGCCAATTGAACTGCACCGCTAGTGGAGATTCTATTAATGATCATGGGTCCATATCCTCGTTTCTCCAATTTTCGAGCATGTTGCTTTAGCGTATAAACCAGCACTAGATCTCCTTCCTTCAATCCTTTATCCTTTACATGGGCATCAAAGTATGCCTTTTGCCTTTTCTTTGCAGCATAAATGCCTGCTGCTGCCCGTAGCCTCGTCTCACCTAAGCGTTCTAGATCAAAGATCCTGGAAGACAACTCATGTCCATTCCACTCATGCTCTTGTGCTACTTTCAAGGCAGGGATTAGGAAGTCTAATGGTAGCACAGCATTCTGTCCAAAGACCATTTGAAATGGGGTAGCATTGAGTACCGTTTTGTAGGCAACTCGGTACGCCCAAACTGCATGATGAAGTTGTTTGTCCCAATCAGAGCGTTTATTATTTACCAGTTTTGTTAATACGTTGCATAGGATCTTATTCGTACTCTCGGCTTGTCCGTTAGCTTGTGGGTGATAGGGGGCAGACTTCTTATGTATCACCATGAATTCTTGAAGGAGATTTTCAATGACCTCATTCAAGAAGTGCGTACCTCTATCACTAACCAACTCTATTGGTAACCCATATCTAGTGAACACATTTTCGAATAAGAACTTAGCCGTCGTTTGAGCATCATTCTTCGTTGTGGCTTTTACTTCCACCCACTTTGTAAGGTAATTTGTGGCTATAATAATGTATTCCGCATGGGAGTTTCTAGCTGGGGGGTTAATAGGACCAACAAAGTCTATGCCCCACTTCGAGAATGCGCGCCCTCCCATCATTGGCCTTAAAGGCATCTCGTCTTTTCGTATCGGATATTGTGCACGTTGGCATGTGTCACATTTCTTCACATACGTATGTGCATCCATATGAAGAGTGGGACACCAAAGTCCTGAGAATAGAATGGTCTTAATTACTCTGTCAGGCCCAAAGTGTCCACCTGCAGCACCACTGTGTGCAGTTTCTAAGACTTTCAAATAGTCTGATTCATGAACGCACAGTCTTAGGTAACCATCCTTGCCTCTTCGATATAGGTTGTCTCCTACTAAGGCATAGTCTTGAGCCTCTTGCTCCATGCTCCGTTTTCTTGCAAGACTAGCCTGATGGGGTAATGTTCCCAATCTCATGAACTCAACCAATGGAGCACTCCAATCTGGGATTAGTGACACATGATAAAGAGTGGCATACTCCACTGGGGGTCTCTTCTGGCACACTGGGCAATTCTGGATCCGCTCCTGTATTTCTTTGTCCATGCTAGGCCAATACACTCCTAAACGTTTTAGATTCTGCAATGTTCGTTGTTTAGAGTAGTGATTTCCTAGCAGTCCCTCATGGGCTTGTTGCATCCAACTAGTATGTTCGTCGTCCTCAACACAACAAGCTAATACGCCCTCGGTATCTTGCTTGTACATACTTCCGGCTAATATTTGATACTTTTGTGATTTCACAATTTCTTCTTTGCTTGTTTTCACATTTTTATTTGCAGGCCCAAAGGTTAGGACTGGTACCAACTTATTTGCCCATTTAGGAACAACTTCTAAATTGAACAGATAAGCATCGGGCAATTCATCAGACACTCCTTGCGGTGGCTCTCCTGAAGTGATACGCGAAAGATGGTCTGCCCTAAGATGGGTTCTACCTTTCCTGACAACAACTTCAAAGTCGTATTCCATTAGTAAGAGAAACCATCTCACCAAGCGGCCTGTATTGCAAGGTTTATTGACCAAATATAGTAAAGCTTGATGATCAGTGAAAAACTTGAACTTATTGGCCAATAGATAGTGTCTAAACTTCTTCACAGCATATACCATGCCTAAGCCTTCTCTCTCCGTTGTGGTATAATTTCGTTCAGCTGCATTCAATTGCCTACTAGCATATGCTATCGGCAAATCTAGGTTTCCTTCACCTGTGGGTTGTGCTAGCACACATCCTATTGCATGATTGGAGGCATCTACATGGACATGAAAGGGTTTGCTCCAATCCGGAGTAGTCAATATTGGTGCTGTGCACAAACGTCTTTTCAGCTCGTTGAAGGAATTCTCGCATTCCTCGTTCCACTCAAAATTTGTTAACAACCCATAAAGAGGTTTAGCTATGATGGCATACATGTGTATAAACCTACGGTAATATCCACAATGGCCCATAAAGGCTTGTACCTCTTTAACATTCCTCGGTCTTGGCAACTCTGCTATCGCTCTTACCTTGTCTTCATCTGTTGAAATCCCATTCTTAGAAACAATGTGACCTAAGATCTTACCTTGTCGTACCATGAACACACACTTCTCTGGGTTCAGACACACTCGATAATCCCTACACTTGTTGAAGATTTGTCTGAGCTCAGGAATGTGGTATCTTCTTTGTTGGGAATGAGCACATAAGTCATCCACATATACTTCTAAGTACTTTCGCAAGAACTCTTTGAAGACATGACACATGAGCCTCTGGAATGTTGCAGGTGCATTGGTGAGCCCAAATGGCATCACACGAAACACAAAGATTCCCCATTCTGTGGCAAATGCCGTTTTGTGTTGATCTTCGGGGGCAATGGCTACTTGGTTGTATCCTGAAAATCCATCAAGGAAGCTATAAACTTCCTTGCCTGCAACACGCTCCAATAGATGTTCGGTGATTGGAAGTGGATAACTATCTCTGATTGTAGCGGCATTAACTTTTTTAAGGTTAATACACACTCGCAATTTCCCATTCTTCTTTGGCACCACCACAATGGGGGACACCCATTCAGTGTGCTCAATCTCATAGATGAATCCAGCCTCAATCAGCCTGTCAATTTCCTCCTTTATTTTGGCTGCATAATTGTCATTATATGTGTAGGGCTTTTGTTTGGTGGGCTTGGCATCAACGGTCATCGGAATCGTATGAGAGAAAATCTTTGGATCTACTCCTTTCAAGTCTCTATAGTGCCATGCGAACACATCCCTATATTCCCTTAATAGAGCTACCAGCTCTGCTTCTTCTTTTTCACTTAGGTCATCTCCTATGTACGTACATCGTTCTTCGTTCCCTTCAATGGTCACTACAATTTTTTTGGTCTTTTCTTTATTGTCATATGCTTCTCCTATAATGGCCTCTCTCTTAGGCATCCGTACCAAAATTTTTTGGTCTTCCACTTCATATTTCTTGAAATTTTCTGGTACTTCAAACAATGATTCTTCCTCTTCTTGTTTCACTGCTTTTCTTTTCATTTTCTTTTTACTACCTTCACTTCCTTCCTTTGAATTTATCGTTTTAATACTTGTGAGGGGTTCTTCTTCTTTTTGGGTTAACACTCCTATGTCTTCTAAATAGTGTTCCTCTGAGTCAAAGTAAGTATCCATCACAATGGATTCTAGATCATCGTCATTCTCTTCTTCTTCTATGAACTCACTAGGATCACACTCTTCCAACAGGGGCTGACACATGAACACTGAGATATCATAACCCTCCTCATCACAATGAGGTGTCCATTGTTCTTCATTGACTGCAATGTCCATGGTAGCTAAGATTTCTGCCCAACCATGAGGCTCAAATTCCTCATCTGGAAATATCATCGGTGTATAGGCTGGGTCTTTTATTGGTCTATCTCCTGGGGGAATTCCTTCTTCTCTCGCTTTTAGGCGCTTTTCCTCTTCCTCTGCGACCTTGCACATCCACAAGTGAGTATCTTCATGCAGCCAGGATGGATCAGGTGAACTCCTAGAATGCACAGAGATAGAATCTTCTTTCGCTTTGTGGATAGGATTCCACTGTAGGGGTGGTACATCTCTGAAGGTGTAATCCTTCAGATTGACCTTGGTGGTGACCCCTAAGTGTTGTAAGTACAAGGAGTTGGTCCCCCAATCCTGTACTATTTGCAACTGTCGTAGGAAGGGTCTTCCTAGGATCATCTCGTAGACATTATTTTTCTCAAAGTCACATATAGCAAATGTATGTTCAAACTCTACACCACAAGTGGTTAGAGTTATCCCTTCAAGCAATCCTAGAGGTCTTTCAAAATGACCATCTGCCATTTGAAGTTTCATTCTCGTTGGTCTTAATGTGGGTTTGCCCCATCGCTTCCACAAGGAGGTGGTTGCAATAGCAACACCAGCACCCGAATCTACAATTGCTTTGGTTGTGTAACCTTGATAGGTGATCGGAAGATAAGTGTTACCTTCTTCACCTTCGCTCATGTCTCCTATCTTGTCGAGAGGTATCTCTGGAACTTTTTGCTTAGAGCCTACTTTTGGCATATTGGATTCAAGTTCTGGAACCTGATCCTTCACATGATTCCAGAGCTCAGGTTTTGCTTTGAGCAGCTCTTCCACAGTGAGATGACATTGAACCTTAGTGTTCTTAACAACATCAGTGTTTCTTGGAATCACTGAGTCTTCATTTCTTACCAATATTGTGGGAGCTCTGATCTGGAGAGATTCAGATTCCCATGGGCCTGTGAAATGAGGCAACTCTTGTAAAGAATTAGATTCAAAATCTAATCTTTCGTCTTCTTGTTGCTCTGCTTGGTCTCCATAGATAGACGGGATGTCTTGGGGAAATTGATCATGAAGATCATCAATCTCAGGAATAGGAGGGAAGTTACCCTTCTCCTTGGCCCATTTCTCTTCCTATATTTCCCGCAAGAACTCTTGAGAGTACTGTTGAATTGAAGGAGGTATTCCAGCATCCGTGGAATTAGGAACATAAGCTCCCATTGGTGGTGAGCTTCCTCTTTCCATAACTGGTTGAGCCTGTGGAGGTAAAGAAACTTGTGGTCTGTTTACCAACTGCTCTAATTTTTCTAGTAAACCTTGGAAGTGCAAATCTGATTTGACAGAGTTTGTCTGATTGAACTTTTGACTAGTCTCAAGTATAGCTTGAGCTTGTTCTACCATTTTCATGCACATTTTCATCCGTTCAATCTCTAAATCTGCTCTAGGGTAACTCTTGTCTAGGTTTGCAGCTGTTGGCCCTTCTTGAAGACGAGCCTGGTAGGCCTTGAACATCATGTCCAAGCCTTCTGGGGTTGGATCTGCAAGAACAGACCCTGATTGCGGTCTATTTACAATGGGTGGTGGGGTGGAATGAGGTGGAGTGGATGGAGCTTCGGTATGTGAGGGGCTTTGAGATGCCATGTCTTCTATTTTTGTTTTGGTATCCCTTAGGCTTTCTTCTAGCTCGGATAGCTTTTTGTTCCACTTGCGATTAGCCTTCTCTCTGGTGTCCTTCCATGTTCTTGGTTTCCTCTTATTAGGCTCTCTTGACTCACTTGACTCCGATTGCTCGGATGGTTTTGCTTGTTGTGCAGCCTGTGCCCTAGTAACTGCCTGTACAGGAGCCACATTACTGCTACTTGAATTTGAATCTGCCACTAAGCCTACCACGTTGATGGGTGTGACCTTGGGTGCACTAGAGGGGTTCCTGGGACACTCTCTAGGAAGATGTTCCTTGCCGCACTCAGGACAAAAGCCTTGTATTGTGATGTTTTGTCCTAGTCCTAGAGCTGGTTGGTGGGGGCATTCACGAATGAAATGGTCGCCTTGACATCTAAAGCATGGTCCTCTAGGGGCTTGTGGTCTTACTTGTCTCAATTGGGGCCTAGTATTTGGATTCGTATACATGACATTGGAGTATTCTGGCTCCCAATTTTGTTCCATAGGTGGTTTCTCATATTGACACTGAGAAGTCTCACTTTGCTCAGGTGATTCTATATAATAAGCATGTGGACTATCTTCATGGAAGTAGTCTGAACCATAAGCGTGAGAATCATTTCCTGAGACCAATGGGGTTAGTGGCACCAAAGCTCTATTAGGGTTCTCCTCTGCCATCGTATATTTAACTGGGATCACATTGGCAGGAGTTGGCGGTTGGTTTCCTAGGACTGGTTGTGGCCTATATGGTGCCTGATATTGCTGCTGGTATTGAGGCTGATTTTGTTGTGGCCTATAATATGGCTGTTGGTACTGATTCTGATACCTACCCTACTGGTAAGGTTGCTGATAATTTTGTCTAACAGCCTGCCTGTTATAGGGACAATCTTGGGTCGTATGATTTGTATATTTCCTCTCAATGGTGCAATATAGAGCATTAGGGTTTCCTTGGGGTTGAGTCGTCAGCGGGCAAACATTAGCCATGTGATCTCCTCCACATGTATAACATCGCTTCACTGAAGTGACCCTAGGCATTTGTCTATTTTGAACTCCTAGCTTTTTGGCCACTTGCTCAGCTATCTCATCTATCTCCGTGGAGGTTTTAGAGGTATGACTTATAGAACTATCAGAGTCCTTATAGAGTTTGGATAGTCCTAACTCCTCACCCAAGTTGTCTTCTATGTCAATGCATATCCGTATACACTCTTCTATGGATCTAGGCTCCTTTAGGTATACATATGACCTTAATTTTGTGCTCAATAGGCCATCTAAAAACAGTGCCACCTGTTTGGCTGATGTGGGTAATTCTGGTACAGGGCATCTTTCCAAGTACTGTCTAAACCTTCTTCCTGCAAGTCGCACTGTTTCTTGGGGTGTCTGCTTGAAGCTGTGGATCAAGGATGATGTGTTATGCCTGATACCACTTTTGGAAAATTCCACAATGAATTCTTCTAGCAGCTGACCTATCTCTCTATAGTTGCGACTGTTTAGAGGTTGAAACCAAGCTAAGGCAGTACCCTTAAGAGTCAAACCAAATGCCTCGAACTGGGTGAATAAGTCTTCAACCTGTTCAGCTCTTAGCACTTGTTTGAACTCCGCCACATGATCATAAGGATCTCCAAATCCATCAAAGTAGTTCTTCATTGTCTTAACCACTTGAGAGGGTCTAAGGGTTCTTGAGTGCTCTCGTGGTCTAGGCAATGGGAAATCATGATCATCTCTTTGATGCCTATAAACTCTATGTCTCTCCCTTTCAGGTCTTTCCGTTCCATATCCTGATCTGTCTCTGCCTACAGTGTCTGCAAAGCTTACCTCCGGTCTCTCTCTAGTTCTTTCCCTCTGGGTTTCATGAGCCCTGGATGATCCGGCTCCTTGGAGGACCTGGGAAACATTAGATCTTGGTGGAGGGAAAATTGATTCACCTTGCCAAGTGTAAGCATGTCTGTCATGATCTGATACCAAGAATAATTTCTGAGATGTGTGATCTAGATAGACTACTTTCCCTGGTGTCTCTGGGTCCTTGAATTCATGGATGGTGACCACTGGGCTGGGTTGATCTGGCCTAAATCTCCAAAAGGCTTCCTCCGTTTCTCTATTCACGAACAGTTCTATGCTTTTATTATCTTGAGGAATCCATTCTGGAGTGAGCACTCTGGTTAAGACTGACTTACCTCTAGGGGTCTTGGGTTCTCCTCCTAGGCCTCCTTGCTCTAGGTCTCCTATCTCATTCTCAGGAATGATATTTCCAAACTCATCTGTCCTATCTGGTAAGTTGGTAACCACATACATGGTTCCTTCCTTATCAATGTACGCCCCCTCTTCAAACTTGACCACTGGATGTTCAAGTCCAAAGGGTTGGTCAGGATTCTTGAGTTGAACCACTGATCGTCTTAGACCATCCTCATAGATGCGAGCACCTACTTGGTTGGTCTTGATATACTCCAATTGGGTCTTATAGGGACCTTCTGGTGTCTGTAAATGGGTAGTGCCTGAGCTACGTGTGGGTCTTTCCATGTTAAAAGACATTTCCGAGTCACTGGTTTCTGAACTTCGTGTGTAAGGATAACCGCTAAGCTGTTGAGCCCAAGACTTGGCTGTATGGTTGACACTAGCCTCAGATGACCTAATGCTTTGTCTATCCTTGCCTAAGTGTCTGCCAGATCTCAGGTTCATAAGCCTTGGCTTTTAGTCCCAAAGTTCTCTTCTATTGCTCAAAATCCTTTGGAACACCTTGGTTTTCTAATTTCCTTGAGGGTCAACTTCAAAATACCCTATCTAATAATCCTGGTATTAATTTAACCATAACCAGTCGATGTTTTGGTTGTACTCCCCACGAGCTTTCCAACAAAACCAAAATCACAGCAAACGGATTTCGTATAAGAAAGTTATGCCAGTTCAGGGTTTTAGGGTTTAAAACAGGGAAACAGGGCCTCTCAGGAAATGCTTCAAATCAGGCGATACACGACATTCGTAGGACACGATACTTGATACTTGAGGAACTCGATACACGATACTTGGTATGTATCGCGATACTTGAAGGAGGCGATACACGATCTTCAACAAGTATCGCGAGCAAACTCCACGATACACGATCTCCAACAAGTATCGCGAGCAAACTCCACGATACACGATAGTTGAGAAATATCGCGATACTTGATATCCACGATACTCGGCAAAACGATACTTAGCTCAAGACGATACTCGATACTTGGCAGAAAACGATACACGACCTCTGATAAATATCGCGATCTCTGATAAACGATACCGATCGCCGACCGAAACGATACCGATCTCTCATGCAAACGATACACGACCTATGAACCAAACGATACACGATCGCTGGTGAATATCGCGATCTTTGATTGAAACGATCTTTGGCACCAACGATACTCGATACTTGGCTCAAAACGATCGACGATACCTGAACAAAACGATACGCGATCTTTGGTAAGTATCGCGATCTCTGAGAAGCAATAGACGATACTTAAGCCAAACGATCACGATCTTTGATCCAGACGATCTTTGGCCGAAACGATCTTTGGCCTGAACGATACACGATACCTCTCAAGTATCGCGATCTCTGGCCAAAACGATCTCTAGCCAAAACGATACACGATGGCTGGGAAATATCGCGATACTCAACCACAGGAGATTCACGATACTTGTCAGGTATCGCGATACTCGACCGCGGGAGCCAAACGATACTTGACCCTTAGATAAATTTTGGGAAAGATTTTTTCTAAGTTTTGGTTGTACACATGCTCTACTCTTTCCTCTCTCCTCTCCTCATTCTCTGTATCACCCCAAATCACTCCTTTTCACCTCTGTCAGTACCAAACGATACCTGACGCAGATCGTTTCCCTTTCCACACTTAGTTTACTGAGAAAGTATAGATTAAATGGGTGTTTGCTCACCTTGAGAGCCTCTCTAACTTCTTAGTCACTTCCCCTTGCTCTGTGTAACCCCAGTTTGTCCGATTTCTCACTCACGATCTCTGGCGCAGCTTCCACGATACTTGGTGCAGGTTCGTCTTGTCCGGGGCTATTCACTCAAATTTTTTGTTATTTTTGGTGCTACTTCTTCAGCGCCTCTGTTTTGCACCCTCTCTAAGCTTCTTGCTCACAACCACAAGTAAAAACAAGGTGAATGTACTCTAAAAAATGGAAAAAACTGAGAAGATGAAGGTGGGTGGAGATGGTGATGATGGTGAAGATGAAGAAGAAGGAAAATTCAGAAACTAAACTGAAAATGATGATTTTTTTACCTTCCAACGTCGCTACTCTACATCTTACCGTCACACCCTCGTCCTCCAAGCTCTCTCCCCGGCAACGGCGCCAAATTTGGTGTCACTCTAGCACAATGGTGAGTACCAACGTGAGGAGATACACCTCATAAATGTCAATCCGTGGAGACGTGAGGACCGGTATGAAGACCGTGAGCAAGTGATGGCACAAGTGCGTGAGTGAAAGCACACAAGCATGCACACACATACACACACACGTGCACAAAGTAAGAGCTAGGAGTGGAACAATGGAAAGCTTCGATTACCAAAGAGCTCTCTTACAAAGCTGAAATCTACATCAAGCCAACTCAAAAATGAGCTCTCCAGCCCTTTTTATAGTTTTTGAGTGGTTTTGGCCCTGTCCAGACCTAGTGTCCGGCCTAGTTAAAAAATAGGTTCCAGGGCTTATTTGGGGGCTCAAACAGAGTCTAAAAATTATGAAAATTGGTAGGATGATAGTTCTAATACTCCTCAAGCTCGAGGACTCCTTGGCTTGAACAAAATGGAGTTACAAAAATGGGAAATGGTATTTACAATGGTTTTTAGTGATAAAAATCACTATTTTTGTAGGGATTTCTTCTGAAAATTTGACAGGTGCTTCTTGGAGCTCCCTACTTGCTCCTTCTTCTTGTGTGTCCACTTCCTTGATGCGCTTCCATGCTTTGTCCTTGATCTTGAGCTTCAACAACGAGGATCTCACTGAACCTCTTGTCTTGGGTCAAGATTGGATCTATGACCAAGCAGTTAACTTAAACTTAAGAAGTGGACTTCTTCAGGTTTGGGTCAATCATAGTCGAATTACAGTAGAGTTAGATAATGGAGCACTCAAGGAATTAGGAAAGGCACAGACTCCTGGTCCTTCCAGGAATACACATGAAGATGACCATGTTGTTCTTGTCCAAAACTATGTGTTTCAGAGGAATGATACTCACAAAAAAGGAGTCAGGGATGCAAAGGAACTCCCTTCTTTTCCAAAGGCCAGAAGGGGGCAACAACCAAAGGTGGATCCAAGGCAGAAGAAGCAGAGTACTACCTATGTCTGGGATCCAAAGTACTTGCGCAACAAAATGTCCCAGCAAGTGAAACAAGTGTGGGTGCGGAAAGGCGAACACCCGGTTGCACTCCAGCCAACCACACGGGCAAAGCCTCTTATTAGTAACCAACAACACGACACTAATAAGAAGTCTTTCGGAAATTCTTCTGCTAACGTGAAATCTATTTGGGTGCCCAAGAAGTCGATGAAGGCGAGGCCACAATCAAGACAAATTTGGGTGCCTAAGGCTTGCTGGCGGGCGCAAATAGCTACGCCGAAGCCACAACCTATACAGCGTAACCCATTCACTCGCACAACCGGCATCCACTCGTTTTCAACACTCACGAACACACCAAGGCCCATGAGCACGAACAGAATCATTTGTAAATCGGTCCCTAAAAGGCCTCATGTTCAAGCTGATACACCTATAATGTTCTCTAGCGTCTCTACGAAACCAAGAGAAAAACCCATCCACTGCATTTGGCAGCTTAAGACCTGTAATAAACCCCTCGACCCCAATTTGTAAATTCACCCCCACTTACTAACTGCGTTAGTCTCCTAGGAATACCCAAGCATTAACTACACACACTGTCTTCGTGCACTTACTAACCACTAACTCACCATCTACCTCATGTTAATGTTGTGACGGGGACAACTACGGATTTATTCTGTCCATTACGATGTTAACACATGATTCTATATTCTCACAGAATCAGAAGGCAAGAAGTAAAATGGCAGAAGCGACAGGTTCGGGCTCACAAGTAGGGATACTTACTGCAGGAATTGATGTGGATAGTCTACCTGTGGATGTGCCACCAACTGAACGACCAGGGGAGCTGCAGCACCTTTAGCAAATCCCGGTGCCGGATCCACCCACAGGGATCACAGAAAGAGTCCATGCCAATTCTCATTGGTTCAATGGCATGCCAGGTCCATTAGGAGAGGCCAAGTATATATGGGAGTCTAAGTGCGAGTATGACAGATCATGGGTTCGATTCCAATTTTTCTCCAAGGAGTTCGAGACTTTACAGAACACCGAGGATCTCCAGACCATATGGCAACGAGCAGGGCTGGCAGAATACTTTGAAGCCCCACTACCTAAACCAGATCTCCTCCGATGTTACTATTTGGTCTCCACATTACAAGCTAATGAAGAAAAGGACAAACCCGGATCATTTGTTCTTCCCTCCTTGCTGGGCAACAATGAGTTGAAGAGGTTTGAACTTACTGTGGAGTTGGTAAGCGACGCTTTGAATATGCACGGCACGCATGTACCCTCTGAAAGGATGCTCTTGTTCCCACTAACATGAAGGATAGGAAACTATTGAAGCTTAAAGACATGGCAGCACTCACACCAAACGTGTCCATCCCTCTCCGCATGTGCATGCAACATTTCGCCTTTCCCGGCCAAGACCGCTTCACACAACCACACAAGAGAATCTGGTTCGCTCTCTACTTAGCGGAAGCAGGTGCGTTACCCATTAAGCTACCGGTATGGATTATAGATCAATTGTATGAAGCAAACAAATGGTCTTTTAGGAAATTAGTGGTGAACGGATGCTGTGCAATCACACGCATTATTTACCGGTGCCTAGCATACGATGTTGCCATTGAACGTGCCTTAACTTGGGCACAATTACAAATGTTTAAGAAGCTCAAGACGTCCACACATCAATCCAAGCGCATGAGGGGTGCGATCCCTTGTGTCCAGACAAGGGAAGTTCTGACTACTCCTGAGGTATCGCCACGAAGGGAGGCCACTGTACCTCCCTTTACCATTAGGATACCCAGGTCGGGATCTGAAACTATGACACAAGCTACCCCATCGGCTCCTTCTGTTCCACCTGAATTCGAATTTGCTGCCACTGGAGATATTGAACAAATGGACCCCCAGGACTTCGAAGCATTCCTACAAAGTACACAATTCTCTGATGTGGAGTTTTATTCAGAGGCAGAGGAACAAGGCACATCCTCACGAAGAAGAAGAAAGTCTACAGACGGTCGACATGTACATTGGAGTGACGCTCAGCAAGGTCAACAACAAGGACACCTAGAAGAAGAAGGAGCGTACGAAGAGGAGCCCACTGAAGCCCCAGCCTATACAGCAGAACTCCGAAGGCTGTATCAGATTATGGAAAGAGTGCGATCGCAACAACTACTCACCGAACAGAGTAGCAGAGTACTCATGACTCAGTTGTTGGAAGAAGCAGGAGTTGACTCAGAGTATAGGGAAGGTCTCTTATTGATGGCAGAAACATATGGGGTAGTGGAAGCAGTGCGCACTGCCATTCGGAGATCCCCAGTTCAATATGATCCACGAAGGTTCCAGACACGACCACGTTCAGGTAAGAATATCCAGATTCCCATTACAACTGCAGAAGAGCCAACTATTACATCTGAACCTATCAGGACAATCTCCCAAGCAACCGAAACGGCTAGCCACGAGCACCCAGTCACCCATGAGGAGTCCACAGAGCCACAACCACCCACACCCCCACCCTCACCCCCTAGAGCAGAAACAGTGGAAATCACCTCGACCACTCAACCCACCGAACCAACCTTCATCTTCCGTACTCCCATCCCTAGTTCCACCCTATTCTCTACCACTGATAACCCAATCTTTGAAGCAACCCCCATCACTACACAATCCACCGAACCGCTCCTAGAGCCTGCCCTAGGGCAACCATCCCCCATGCCCTCAACCGTAGGTCATCCTGACCCTAGATCCACATTCATGGGTTTCCCTGCTACCACGCAACCCTTCGCGCCCTCCTCCAATTTACGACCTCAACCCCCGACCTCTCTCTCTCCATTTCTACAATCCCTCCATGACCTCCTTGCTAGAACCTTTCAACCAGGGTCTCAACCATTTCCTTCCTTTTCAGCTCCCCACCCCACTTCGCATCTATTCACCACTTCCACACACACACCACCTACCATTCCAATGTATATGGTAGACCCCACACTCGCACCCACTCCTGAAAGTATGGACATTTCACCACCCACGGCACCTCCCCCCACGATTCCACCTCCTCCCATTCCCCCTCCACCAATTTCACTCACACACACGACTTCAATAGACACATCATTCACTCTTCCCCATCCCCAATTCCCTTCCCATGCATCTCCCACGGTAAACACCACCCACTCATCTATAGGAAGTGCATTGGACACCATGCTTGCTTGTATATCAAACTTAAGGACAGATTACATTCAGCTCCAGCAACAGAATGAACGCCTGCACGGGCACTCAGAAACACTACAGCACCGCCTCGCGGCACTAGAAGAGGAAAATGCTCGCCTCAACACACAGTTCCAAACTCTCCAAGAAGCTCATGGCATATTGGAGGTACAGTTACAGAACACAGATCAGGAAGCGATACAGGTGGTAGAAGGTCACCTACGGACACAGCTGGAATGCAACTCAAAGCTTCAGCGAAATATGGCTCTACTCAAACGCCATCTTGCGGCCGCTCAGGAAGAAAATCGACGTCTGCAAGTACAAAATCAAGAGAACCTGGAGGCAGCTATTGAGAGCACACCGGGGGCACCCATCAGCCCATCCAAGTTTCAAGCAGTGACCCCCGATAATATCATCATATTGGAAGACTATGCCATGCTGCTTGAAGCACATGATAAGCTATCGGAGGAACTGGGACAATTGAAGCAGAAACACCAAAAAGGACAAACAGCAGCCTCTCCAACCACCCCCTCCGCGGCTTCACTTCTCACAGATGCAGAGGCCATAAAAGATCTCCAGAAACAGGTCACTGAATTGCAAACACGTCTACTACAATATGAGAGACCACCTTCCCCTCCAGAAGCTCCCACGGACGAAGAAGTTGTGCAAATTCCTGTGGAACAAACGTTTGACGAAGAATACGATCCACAACCATTCCCAGGAGGCCAACAAACAGAAGAAGCTCAGGACACATTCGAGGCACCACGGCCCCCATGGCTACGTCAAGTGGAGGAAATCGGGAGTTCGCACGAAGAGCGCACAGTAGTGCAAAATCAGGCCATGAGGGTCATAGAGGAAACTGTGCTACAATCGGCTTACTTCAAGAACCTGTCATCGAGACGCCTGATCCTCTCATCTGAACTCCAATACAGGCCGTATTATATTATCTTGGCTGATTATAATGCAGAAATACAAAGAGTCACGGGTCAGATTCCTACCTTTGCGACCCAATTTCAACCCGAAGACCTTCCTCCAGAGGTGCAAAAAGGCAAAATTTGTCAACCCACCTGGCGGCAGAAACTTCTAGAGACATATCCAGAAATGCTACGCACATGGAACAACGCACCTTTACACCTCCTATACAATCCATGCTACGGTCCAGTCCCACGCCGCAGGTCTTGGAAGGCATTCAATATCAAGGTACAGAACAACGCGCAATGCAAGGAATGGCTGAACTACCCGTACATTGCGCCACCACAGGGACCACCGTCGGTAGCATATATGATGGGAACCATTCGCCACTGGATGCCGCGCTTGAAGCCCATGCAAGATGTAGCAGCGCAAATGATGCTTAAAATCTTAGATATGATGCACGTAGTCCTGAAAACTTTTAGAAATGCAGCCGCACCACAGGTACGTCTCCCGGGGTTCAGCAATGGAAATTATGACTTGGTGTATGACATGAGCACCACCCCCAGTATTCGTGTGGCTTACGCCTGGCATGCGCGCATCAAATACCTCCCTGCCTGTTACAAACAGACCTTTGAAGAAATGTTCAGATCAGGTTTCTGGGAGTATCACTCGGAGATTTTCACATCGAAGCCAACACATGTGCTCCAACTTTTTGCTTGTGAACAAGCAATGTACTCTGAGTACTACACCACCCCGCAACCAGAGGCCCCTGGTGCAATAAATTGGGATGCATTGGAAGCTGATCTAGCAAGAGGCTTAAGGAAAGGAGAACATGAACTGGCCACCAATGTCATCCAATACTATATCGACCACCCGAGAGAACAAAGGTCTGTCAGGGGCGACAGACGCTAGGAAGGGGGGCGTGTTGGCATACAAAGCAACAGAGGAGTCATGCACAATACGGCAACAAGGCCAACTCATTTTTTTCCATGGATTATTTACAACTCAAGTGATTTTAATCACTACACAAACATTGTAAATCCCGTTTTTGGTAGAATAGACTCCATTTTGTGCAAGCCGAGGAGTCCTCGAGCTTGAGGAGTATTAGAACTAGCGACATATCAATTTTCATAATTTTTAGATTCTGTTTGAGCCCTCAAATAGATTCTAGAACCTAATTTTTAACTAGGCCGGACACTAGGTCTGGACAAGACCAAAGCTAGTTAGAAAACTATAAAAAGAGCTAGAGAGCTCATTTTTGGGGTTAGATTGTTTGTGACTTGAGCTTAAGTAAGAGACTTTTTGACTAATGCAAAGAACTCCATTGTTCCTCTCCTTGTTCTTGCCTTGTGTGCGCGTGTGTGTGTATGTGTGTGCATGCTTGTGTGCTTCTCACTCACACATTTGTGCCTTCACTTGCTCATAGTCTTCATACTAGTCCTCACGTCTTCACGGATTGACAATTATGAGGTGAATCTTCTCACGTTGGTACTCACCATTGTGCTAGAGTGACAGAATGGAAGAAGAACAAGCTTAGATCATTGTAAAATTTTTGGATGTATTGCTTTTGCTCATGTTCCTTCACAGGTTAGAGGCAAGATGGATCCAAAGGCAGAAAGGTGTGTATTTATTGGATATGACAACAATCAAAAGGGCTACAGGTTATACAACCCTACCAACAAAGGATTCTTGGTAAGCAGAGATGTAGTTTTTGATGAGAACAACTCATGGTATGAAGATTCATGCAGGAAGGTCAATTTACCATATGATCTTGAAGAAGATTTTCCAAAGCTTGGTAGAGAACAACCAAAGATTGAAGAACAAGACACCTCGGAGGATGATGAAGAATCTCAGATGGAAAAGATCAAAGCATGGAAGTCTAAAGGTAAAGCAAAATTGCAGGAACTTGGACATGAGGCAGAATCATCACATCATGGCCTAAGAAGATCTATGAGGGAAAAGAAAAAACGAGAAAGGTATGGGTTTGACACCTCATTAGTAACTAAACATTCTATCTACATAGCACAGGACATAAACCAAGAGGAGCCATCATCCTTTGAAGAGGCCAAAGCAAAATCAGAATGGAAACATGCAATGAAGGAAGAGATTGAAGCACTTGAGGAAAACAACACTTGGGATTTGGTGCCCAAGACTTCATCCATGAAGGTAATAGGCTCAAGATGGGTCTATAATCTCAAGAAGAATTCTGATGGTTCCATTAACAGGTATAAGGCAAGGCTTGTAGCAAAAGGCTTTGCACAAACTCAGGGAATTGATTATGAGGAGACTTTCTCTCCTATGGCAAAGATGCCTACTATTAGGGTTTTGCTTAGTATTGCTTCTTCCAAGAATTGGAAGATACTTCAACTAGATGTAAAGAATGCATTCTTGAATGGTTGGATAACAGAAGAGGTATATATGGCACAACCACCTGGTTTTGAGAATCAAGTTTATCCTGATTATGTGTGTAAACTTAACAAAGCATTTTATGGTCTCAAGCAAGCTCCAAGAGCTTGGAATTTCAGGCTTGTTTCATTCTTGCAGGACAAAGGCTTTCAACCAAGCAAGGCAGATCCTTCACTCTTTATTAAGAAGAGTAATTCTAAGGTCATCTACTTATGTGTATATGTAGATGATATTATATTGACAGGAAATGATGCAGATGGTATGAAGAAGATCAAAGATCAGATGAGAGAAGAAGTCAAGATAAGTGATTTGGGTTCACTTACCTACTTCCTAGGTTTGAAAGTTGTCTACAAAGATCATGGTTTGTTTCTCACTCAAAGAAAGTACATTAAGGACATGTTGGCAAAATTCAAGATGCAAGATTGTAAGATTGCAGGTACTCCAATGGAGGTCAATCACAAATTGAGCTCACATGAAGGTGAACTCATAGAGGACATCACATCATATCAAAGTCTAGTGGGTAGTCTCAACTATGCCACATTGACAAGAGTAGATATATGTTACAGTGTGAGTGTGCTAAGTCAATTTATGCACACACCAAGGAAACCACATATGGATGCTGCCAAAAGGATTCTCAAGTATCTCAAAGGAACCATAAATGAAGGACTTTATTATCCTTATGCATCTGATTTAGGTTTGAAGCTATTTTCTGATGCAGATTGGGCTGGCTCCAAGGAAGATAGAAGGAGCACTTCAGGTTATCTTACCTTTGCAGGTTCAAAGCTTATTTCATGGTCATCCAAGAAGCAACCCACAGTTGCTCTCTCTTCTACTGAAGCTAAATACAGAGGTCTTGCCATAGCTACTCAGGAAGCTATGTGGATGAAGACATTATTCAAAGATCTTGGATTGGAGTTTGGAACTCCAACTATTTTTGGTGACAATATGAGTTCTATTCACTTAGCTGCTAATCCTATTTTTCAGGCAAGGACTAAACATATTGAAGTTCATTATCACTATGTACGAGAGAAGGTTCTAAGCAAAGAGATTCAAATATCATATGTGTCCACTCATCAACAATGTGCAGATATTCTAACCAAAGCATTGGATGGTACAAAGCTTTGCAAATTCAAGGCTATGATTGGTTTGCAGGTAATCTTGGAAGATTGAAGACCTCAAGCATACTTAGCTTGAGGGGGAGCTGTTGGAGCAAGTCTATGACAAGCCTAAGTATTGGCTTGAGTCCCACAAAGTCATGAAAAAATCTTTAAAATGAAGATTATGTAAAGTTCACTTGTGAACTACCTCTTGTAACTTTTGAAGAGTTTACTTAATGTAAAAGTGAAAGAATCTTAAGTCCACTTGATCAAGAATGGAAAGAGGAGCCACCAATTTGTGATTTGTGGTAGGTAGAGAATCAAATAAATCATTGATTGATTGGAGAGTGATTGAGGGAAGTTAGCCTCCCAAACTCAACTATAAATAGATGGCAGTTTTAGTCGTGCTTAGAGAGACCTATATGAAGACCTCCAAGAGCTGAGCTTTATGCCATATCAAGGTGTGATTACAAGGCACACATATGTATCAGTACGTCCACTATATTGTACAAGCAATATACTTTCATTTTCATGATCATTTGGGTTCATATTTCCATGTTCTTGTGAAGTGTACTACTCACTGCCATTACTCTCAGTTTTCTCAGTCAAATTGCAGAGATGTTTTCTCTGAGCTTGGTGCATCATTTTGAGTGATTTAACTTAATAAAGTTAGCTCTATACGTCTACTATATGCTCACAAATTTTCATGTCATTTGAATGTTGAAATCTTCAGTTATGTTCATTTGAAGTCAACAAGGTCTGCTCATCTTCACTTCTCTGTCAGGTACCCAATTTTTTCACTCATCTTGTCAGAGACATTTCTCAGTGGTTACTTATCCAAACTCAATGATTTAAAGCTTTTTAGATTCAACTTACTGTCTAGTATAACCATACAAATTTTCATAATCATTGGATTCCTAAAGTTGGAGTTAGGTTCATTTTTTTGCTCATTGGTCTCAAACTGTAGCAGCCCATGAAAATCGGGATGATATCATCACTTGTTAAAACTCATTCTCAATGTGTGGTTTATTATTTTTGATGAAATTACTCTTGAAAGTTAGCTCTTTAAGCTACTATACTTTCCCAAGAGGAATTAAGACAATTGCTGCTTTGCTCAGAGAATTATGTAAAACACTGGACAGGTGTATGAACCAAAAATAGCAAGTTTTCACCTCTGAGCTAACTCCAACTTATCTGTTTTGATCTATCTTTTTTAGAGTGATCTTCCAAGGTACATAGGGTGTCTAATACATCCATCGGCAAGCTAAAAGGGCCCACCATATACTCCTGGAGTTCATTTGGCTGGTGTAGATCAAGGATTTTGCAACACCTCTTCATCTTCAAGCACATACCTATCCATCTCTTCACAGAAATTGCAATCAAACTTCTGATGGTGGATATCTTAGCCACTGGGATAAATGCTTCCTCAAAGTCTATGCCATAGCTTTGAGCAAAACCTTTGGCAACCAGCCTTACTTTATACCTAGAGATGCTCCCATCTGCATGCCTCTTTACCTTGTACACCCATTTGTTGCCAATGACTTTCATGTCCTTTGTTCTTGACACCAATGACCAAGTATCATTTTCTAAAAGTGCTTTGACTTCCTCCTCCATGGCTTCAATCCATTCCCTATGCTTATTTGCTTCTTCCAAAAAGTTAGGTTCTTCACAAGCTATAACTTGACTCATCTAGGCATAGTGTCTTGGAATGAATGAATCATACGTTAACCTTTGAACAGGGTATTTAACCCTATTGGATTACCTTACCTCACCATTAGGTGGCAAGAATCTCCTCCTCCTTGGTTTAGATGCTTTAAATCTTGGAGTTTCTAATTTTTCCATATCTTCATCACTTATAGATTCCATGTCTACGCATCGATGGTCTTCGCCATTTGCCTTTTCCTTTCCTTTGCTACTTCCTTCACTTGAATGAGCTTCATTCCTTGTCCTTCCATGCGAAACTGATGTAGTACTCTCATCTGATGGTGTGCTTGAAGTGGTTGGACCACTTATCTCCATGCTTTGTTGTTGCTCTTTGAACTTCTTCTTGGATTCATATACATCATCAACCTGTAACACATCTTTGCTACCATACCAAGGGAGCAACTCATCAAATATTGGATCCCTAGATACCTTAAGCTCTTTGGTGCAAGGGTTATAGCATCTAAAACCCTTTTACTTTGAAGAATATCCAAGAAATATACACCTATCTACCTTTAGGTCTAACTTGTGTCTCAATTCTTGAGGTATGTGAACATAACACACACAATCAAATACTTTGAGATGTGAAAGATTGGGTTTCTTACCACACCAAGCTTCATAAGGTGTAACTCCATGTACTCTTGAGGTTGGACACCTATTGATAATGTATATGGCTGTATTTGTTGCATCAGCCCAATAAGAGTTAGGAACATTCATTTCATTTAACAAAGATCTAGCCACTTCTGCTATGTATCTATTCTTCCTTTCTGCCACCCCATTTTGTTGAGGTGTATACCTACAAGTGAATTGCCTTTTGATGCCATGGCCATGTAGAAAATCTGAAAATTGATTTGAAAAATACTCTCCCCCTCCATACTATCTCAGAGTCTTTATATACTTCCATGTTTCCTTCTCCACTAGGTTTTTGAACCTCTTGAAGTGGTAAAACACCTCTGACTTTGAATTCATGCAAAACATCCAAACAAAACTTGAATGATCATCTATAAATGTGATAAAATATCTATTACCTCCAGTGAATGGCTCCCTTGTGGGTCCCCTTACATCTGTGTGTATGAGATTCAACACTTCATTGCTCACATGTGCTCCCTTCTTGAATGGCAATCTGTTTTGTTTTCCTAATTGACAAGCATGGCACAAATGTTGCATATTCTGAGATGTAAGATCAAGTAGACCACTCACCAAGCCCTTCCTTTGCATGTCCTTCATCCTTTGTAAGTTTATGTGCCCAATTCTTTTATGCCATAAGTCGATTTTTGCAATATGTTTATTTCCAATTGACAAGTAGACAATGTGAGGGTTGATGGCTTTACCTCCATGGTGAAGAGTCTTCCTTGCTTCTTTCCTTTTTCTATGAGCTTGTAGTCCTCCATGGGCTCTTCAAAAAAGCATCCTTGCTCATTGAACCTCACCTCATAACCTCTTTCAACCACTTCACCTACTGAAACCAAGTTCTTTGTGATGGTTGGCACATGCATCACATCCTTCAACACCTTGGAGCTTTGAGATCCATTCAATGAAACATCTCCCACTTGTGTAATCCTGTGCTAAGTGTCATCCCCTGCCTCTACATGTCCTTGAGTGATGTGTGAATGTAAATTAAAGAAAACATCTTTATTGCAACTCATATGGTTGCTACAACCACTATCAATGTACCATGTAAAATCTGAATTGATTCTTTCACTTGAACCATACATGATAAGCAAGTTCTCATTTTCTGAATTTAATGAAGTACTAGCATAATTACCTTAGTTCCTTTTGTATCCTTGATTTCCTCCTCCTTTGGACCAACAATCTCTTGCATAATGGCCCGGTTTTCCACAATTGTAGCATTCTCCATTTGATGCTTCTCTTCCATGTGATCTTCCTCCTCTTCCTCTCCTCCTTCCTCTTCCTCTTGATCCATAGCTTTGGTTGGAGCCTTCTTGGTTGCTTGAGCTTGAGCTTGTTCTTCCTCTCCCTCTGCCTTGGGAGTTTTGTCCACCTCTTTTGCCTTTGCCTCTACCTGCATAGAAAACTTGGGCTTGGTTGCCCTTTGATTGTGAACCTCCTTGGTTCATCTCCATGGTCACCATCAATGTGACTAATTGATCGAATTCTAGTAGGGAATCCCTCACATAAACTAATGTGGTGAATGCTTTCCACCTTTCATCCTCTCTCAAGCCATTGAGAGTGTGTGCAACAAGATCATCATCTTTGATTGGGCTCCCAATTGAGCCTAAAGGATCTGCAAGTTCCTTAACCTTCAAAATGTACTCAGTTATGTTAGTACTTGGTGATTTCCTTAGATTATTCAGCTCATTCTTGAGCTGAAACTTCCTTGCCTTGGTTGATGAAGAGTACAACTCTCCAAGGTCTCCCAAACCTTCTTGGATGTGTCCAAGTCTTGTATATGCGCTATCATGCTATTGCTTATGTGTTGAGATATATCTAATATGACTCTCCTATCCCTTTCTATCCATTCATTAAGTGCCTTGACCTGCCCTTGAAGTGGTGGATCATGTACATGAGGCATTGGCTTCGTGCCGCTCACTAATCCCCACAATCATTTGCCCATAAGGTAGTTGCTAACTCTAAATTTCCATGGTTGATAATTGTGTTTCTCTAACTTCTCTATTTATGCATTATACTTAGCCATACTCAGCTCTAAGATGCTCCTCTAGCTTCTCCTCAAGTGTTTGTATGCTTTAGAAGGTGTGGATATTACCTTTTGATAGCTTCTCCCTTGCTAACCTTTGACTAGTTGAGATCTCGATCGACGTAGCCCCCTTTTGATGTCATCTTGCTTTCATGAGTCCTGCTTGTGCTTCCACAAGTTGTCTTGATCCCTTCAAGTCTTCAGTATGATGCCACTGATGTCTCCAAGCCTCCAAAATGGCTATGATACCACTGATGGGGGATGATTCTAACACTCCAATGCAAAAATGGAAGATGGCTGCCCTCCACTAGGTCCACAAGCAATGATATATACTCACTGTTCTGATCTTTTCTCTGCACTAGTATGGAGATGTAAAGAGAAATTTTGAAGACTTGTAGTAGACTATAAGAGCTACCAAATAAGCTTTAATTCATCACAAATGGATATTCCATCTGGGAGAATCACCCTCTGCAAAATAGGCTACCTGTTTGCAACACTCTCTACCTATGTGCAGAGATATACCTTCACAAAGTTGGCAATTTCTCACAACTCACTTAGCCAAATAACTTGAAACTTTGACAAAGTTTAGTGCATACAACTAGATGAAGCTTGAAATCAATAAAAATGAGTACAATGAGAGAGCAAACAATGCTCTGCAATCTCGTACAATCAGATTTGGAAAAGCCCAACTACACCTCTAGATAGAGTGGAGCAAAATCATGAGAAAATGAGGTAAGCAAGCAAGGGGGCTGCTTGCTGGAGTTTATGACTTCACTAAACTAAGTGATAAACTTGTGGAATGCATACAACTCAAGAAACAAAGGCAGGATGATGCTTATATAGACTTTCACTTTTCCTACAATCTAGTTAACCACCCACCAATCAGTTTTTGTGCACTTCTTGGTAGTTGATTTGATGAGATTTGAATTTGATTGAGTTTGGTGGAACTTCTAACTTTATTCCACAACTTTGGGTCCTCGTTTTTGATTGGTCATCTTGCAAAACTTGTGGTTGAGCCTTTTTGCATGATTGAGAGTTGATTTTCAACACATACACATACACATACACATACACATACACATATACATGCACATGCACATGCACATGCACATGCACATGCACATGTGTTGGCAGCAGCCAGAGGCATAGAAGACGCGGAAGCATGTAAAGACAGAGCAAGGAGCCAGTCAAATCAATTTTTTAAAGATTTATGTTTTATAAATATTCTTCAAAACCTCCAACAGTCCGTTTACCCTCTCAAATAGCGCATAGGACCTATTTTTTAACTATGACTGTCACTAGATGTGAAACCGGTCAAAACTAGTCTAGAATCTATAAAAAGAGCTAGAGAGCTCATTTTTGAGGTTGGTTAGTGTGAGCTTAGAGCTATTTTGAGCTTGTGTTGAGAGCAGTATGGGCACCCAAGGACTGACTAGACAAGGAAGCCAGCGGAGAGAGTCAGAGCGAGGTGAAGGAGTAAGTAGACAAAGCAGTCGACACAAATCTAGCAGATAGGCCCTACAAATTTTTCCAAATCAACATCTTTATAACAATGATTCTTATCACTAACAATCATTGTAAATACCTTTTTGTAGCTCCATTTTGTGCAAGCCAAGGAGTCCTTCAGCTTGAGGAGCCTTAGAAGTACCTACATATCAATTTTCGTATTTTTTAGACTCCGTTTAAGCCCTCAAATTGGCCCTGGAACCTAATTTTTAACTAGGCCAGACACTAGGTCTGGACAGGGCCAAAACCTAGTCAAAAACTATAAAAAGAGCTAGAGAGCTCATTTTTGAGGTTAGCTTGTAATTGAAATGAACTTGTAAGAGCTTTTTGAAAGTAATCTAAGAACTCCATTGCTTCTCACTCTTTGTCTTGCCGTGTGTGCGCGTGTGTGTGTATGTGTGTGCATGTTTGTGTGCTTCTCACTCACGCACTTGTGCCGCCACTTGCTCGAGGTCTTCATACCATCCTCACGTCTTCCCGAATTGACATTAAAGGAGGTGCTACTCATCACTGAGCTACACCAAATTTTGGCGCCGTTGCCGGGGATCGAGCTTTGAGGACGAGCGTGTGATGGTAAGACGTAGATTGGAGACGTTGGCGTTGTAGGTAATATCTTTACTTTTCCTATTTTTTCTCTTTCTTATCTTACCACCATCATCACCATCATCATCATCACCATCTTCCACCTCCACTTCCATCATCGCGAAAATTCCAGGTTTTTGATCATATCACCTTCTCCACCTCATTTCCCTCATTTCACTTGTGAGAGAGAGCGAGAGAGCAAACTGTTGTGTGCTATTTTCTGCATGCTTTTTGGAGTTTCTTGTAGGTTTCAGCTTCATCATCCCCTCCAGCACGCCGCGCAGGTACGGAAATGTGCAGAACTGTCTCGCAGTCGCCAACTCCTGTCGATCGCGATTGACAGAAATTTTCATCTTTTGGTAAATCTGAGTGCACCACAGTGGACTAGAGACCCTGCACACCACATTTCCACAAAAAGTTTTGAAAATCTTGCAAAATTTCAGTCCATCGCGATTGACAGCTCTGTCCATCGCGATTGACAGCTCTGTCCATCGCGACCGACTGCCTGTCCATCGCGATTGACAGCCTGTCCATCGCGACTGACAGCCTGCCTGTCCATCGCGACCGACTGCCTGTCCATCGCGATTGATACTCTGTCCATCGCGACTGACAGCCTGCCTGTCCATCGCGACCGACTGCCTGTCCATCGCGATTGATACTCTGTCCATCGCGACTGACAGCCTGCCTGTCCATCGCGACCGACTGCCTGTCCATCGCGATTGATACTCTGTCCATCGCGACTGACAGCCTGCCTGTCCATCGCGATTGACTGCCTGTCCATCGCGATTGATTGCCTGTCCATCGTGACTGACAGCCTGCCTGTCCATCGTGATTGATACCCTGTCCATCGCGATTGACTGACCTGCCTGTCCATCGTGATTGATACTCTATCCATCGCGATTGATGCCCTATCCATCGCGATTGATACCCTGTCCATCGCGATTGACAGCCCTGTCCATCGCGATTGACAGCCCTGTCCATCGCGATTGACAGCCAATTTTAGCCAATTTTTTAGGGTTTTTAAATTGAAGAGTTGGGCTAATTTTGGGCATAAACATTTTACTCTAGAGCACATAAGGAGGCCTTAGGAAAACAACTTGGGGAAAACCTGCTGCACAGTGATCCTGTTTGAACCCTGTCTTAACCCTAGAACCCTGAACGGTCATAACTTTTTCATACGAAATCCATTTTTTGAGCTCTAAGGCTTGTTGGAAAGCTCGTGGCATATACTACACGCCCTCAACTGTTTTTAATATAGATAATGCGTTGATTTTCAGCTAGGGTATTTTGAAGTTGACCATACCTAGGGGGATCAAAGTCTGGGGTCTTAAGAATTGTTTTCCTAAAAATTCACTATGCAAATTAGTATTTGTGCTACAGGAATGAGAATCATTGGTTCTGTCTTTGGAATTTAAATATTAAAGCTAACTTTGGAACTCTACAGATCTATTGAGAGCATCGGAAGGCGTTCTAAGCAAGTGTAAGTGCGAGCTTGGGAACACACTTCCTGGGCATTCAAGGGCAACCAAGGAGGAAACAAAAGGTTGGAAACTATCAACCCCCTCTGTCAATTCCTAGCTTAGGCTAAGAACGACTAGAGGTAGGAGTAAGTCAGGGCGACGATAGGCAATTATCAAGTTGAAGCAGACCTAAACTCTCAAGTTCAAGCTAAGGACATAATCTTTGTACTATCGAGAACTTTAAAGGAAAAGAACTTAACGTGGAACAATCAACTTTAAGTGCGGAACTACACTCAAATATACCTTACGACGTGATATCAGACAAGAATTTTAACACAGGAATCAACTAAAAAGAATCAAGTAACTGATACAAAAGGACTCTGCAACGAGGTTGTACTTGGGCAAAATTGGGCTATTCAACTAAGCTTATGAACCTTAGATCAGGGCGACATCTAGTAAGGGATAGACAAAGCCTTAGGTCTTCAGAGGCTAGTGTCAACCACACTGCTAGGTCGTGGGCCCAGCAATTGAGCCACCACTCATACTACGCAAGTTCTGAGACTAGTGAATCCGAGATGTCTCAAGGCATGGAGAGACCTACAGGCAGTTCAGGAGTGCCATACCTGCACAGGGTAGAAGGCCCTTACAAAACGCAGTTGGAATACCTTAGGACCAACCGATTAGGTGCCAGCATCTATGAGGACGGCCTAGGAAGATCTGTGGTACAGATTAAGAATCCTGATCAATCCATTGGATTAGAGCACCCAGCTGTCAAGTTTGAAAATGGAGCATACTTGGACAAAGAAGGAACCATATACGTAGTCACCAGTCACCTAGATAGGACGGACGAATTTGGAAATGTGATCTCAGAAGCAGACTTAGGTGACTTGGAGCAAGGAAACATGGGTGCAGAACCTAGAACTCCTCGAGGTAAATCGGTTCTCACTAGGATTATCACACCGGAGTGGATTCCCCAGGATAATAAGAGCATAGATTTGCTCCTCAATCGAGAGACTGACAAAGCCTTTTGGAGGTACAAACCTGATCGACCAATTGATATAGGAACAATCATGATCTATGAGTTTAAGGATCCTGATAGCCCAGGTAGAGTGACCTACTTAGATCACGCTTCGGAGAGGATCTTTGTGGTGACAGAAAATGATAGGCATGCTTACACTTGGAAGGGTGAATTCGTTTTCCCCCAACCAAGATCGAATGTATCCTATGGTCACCCTGGAGCTGGAACATCCCAAGCTCATGGAATGCTAAGAGACAGAAGTAGAGATAGACCAAAAGTAAGCTTTGCCAACGCAGTGGGCAGAGAAAGAACGAGGACGAAAACAAATAGAGTAGAACCTGAGATACTTAGAGCTCACAGGAATCAAAGAAATGCGGATGATTTCCCTCTACCACGACCTAGAGAGCACACAAGGACTTTGAGACCGACTCAACTAGTTAAGTCCATGAAGAACTACTTCGATGGCACTGGAGATCCATACGATCATGTGGCTGAGTTTAGGCAAGTCCTGAGAGTTGAACAAGTGGAGGATCTATTCACGCAGTACAATGCCTTTGGTCTGACCCTCAGGAACACTGCCCTGACATGGTTTCAGCCCCTAAATGAGAGACAATTCAGGAGCATAGACCAACTCCTAGAGGCTTTCATTATTGAATTCTCTAAGAGTGGCATAAGGCATAATACCTCCTCGCTGATTCACAGTTTCAAGCAAACCCCTCAAGAAACCGTGAGACTTGCAGGAAGAAGATTTAGGCAATACTTAGAAAGATGCCCTGTTTCGGAGCTACCCACACCAGCTAAGCAAGTGGCTTTATTCCTGGATGGATTGCTAAGTACTAAATTGAGATCTTATGTGTACTTGAAGGACCCTAGGACCATAGAAGAGTGTGTGCGCATGTGCATTGACATCGAGGATAACCTAGGGGAGGAGTTAGAGCTTTCCAAGATATACAAAGATTCAGATAGTGCCTCTAACCTCTCTTCCACGCAATCCACATCAATTGAGGAACTTGCAGAGAAAGTAGCTCAGAAATTGGGTGTCACTAACAAACAAATCCCAAGGTTTGCCCCTGTGAAAAAGTGCTATACTTGTGGTGGCGACCACATGGCATATGTATGTCCCATTATGGCTCAACCCCAAGTTAATCCTAGTAGCCAGTACTGCACTATAGAACGAAGGTACACCAATCACACCGCGCAAGATTGCCCCTACAATAAGCAAACCGTTAGGCAGACGTACCCACAGCCATACCCTCAACAAGGAAGATACCAGAACCAATACCCACCTCAGCAGTATGCGAGGCCTCAACAAACCTACCAACCCTACCAAAACCAACAAAGGCCTCAGCCTGTGCTAGCACAACAACCCCCAGCTCCAGCTAATGTGATTCCGGTAAAGTATGCGGTTGCAGAAGAAAACCTGAATAGAGCTATAGTCCCTGTAACACCAGTGCTTTCAGAAAGTGATCCCAGTGACCATAGCTTCGATTCTACACATGTTGATAGCCCCTAGGCTTACTACATGCAATCTCCTGAACATGGTGAGTCCTACTATAGTGAAGAGTCAAATGAACCTAGTTGGGAGGCAGATTACACAAACGTTATGTATGCAAACCCCAACCCTAGACCTCAACCTAGGCAGGTAAGACCCCCTTTCCCTAGAGGACCATGCTACAGATGTCAGGGGGATCACCTCATTCGTGATTGTCCCTTGCCTCCACCTACACAACCCCAGTCAGTGACGATTCAGGGTTTTTGCCAAGAGTGTGGAAAGGATCATCTCTTATGAGATTGCCCCAAGAATCCTAATAATATGCCAAAAATTACTCTTATTAACGTTATTGGGTTAGTGGTAGATTCCACAGGAAGTGTCACTTCCACTACACCCGTGCAAGTGATCACTAGAGCTCAAGCATTGCAGCAAAACCCAGGGGTAAACCAGGAGAAGAGCCCAGATGTTAGTGAAACGGAGAGCATGACAAAGAAGAGGACTAGAGCTTGGAGAGATAGTCGTGAAAGAATGAAACGGCAATGGGCAAAAAAGATGAGTGAACTCGAGGAAAGCCTCAAAGAGACAAAGGCCAGGATAACTGAACTCACATCTCAAACTCCCTCTCACATTACCCCACTTCCACCATTCCCAACTCCATCCGACCCGCCACCTTCCGACCCGCCTCAACTAATTCCACTTCCCCCTAGAGTAGGATCAATCCTAGCAGATCCCACTCCCGAAGACCTTAATATGATGCTTAAAGCATATCAAGCCAGAATCCAAGAAGGGCCAAATGTAACTGATCATGAAAAGTGTTACCCAAGAGAAGAACTAGAGTTAGAACGAACCAAAATTTGTGCTAAGATGGTGGAATTGGCTCAGACCATGTTTGAGGCCAGTCGCCTATTTAACATCTCTAGCTCAGCAAAGATGCAGTTGCACTTTGATGGACTGTTAGAAAGAATAGAGAAGCTGATTGCACAATCAGAAAAGGAACCCGCCTCTCAACACAAGGACAAGGCAAGTGAAAGATTAAGCATTCCTGCTCAGGAAGCCTATGTGCCTGAAGCCTATGTGCCTAACTCTACGGAGCCAGACACATCATCTTCTATGAATCGGTTCACACCAGAATTCCTACGCGAGATTCAAGAAGACAAATGGGCTAAAGAGAGTGAAGTCCCTCCTCCTATTGAACTTGTGGATGATGCACGCGACCAATTCCCACAAGACATCCCATCCATTTATGAGGAGCAGGAGAGCACCCACTCTCAGGACAGACTAGACTTTGAGTCTAACTCTCTACAAGAATTACCCCACTTCACAGGCCCATGGGAAGCTAAGTCTACTTGTATGAGAGCACCCACGGTCATGGTACGAAATGAGGACTCAGTCTTACCTAGGAACACAGAGGTAGTGAAAAACACTAAAGTGCAGTGCAATCTCAAGTTAGAAGAGTTACTCAAGGTTAGACCTGAATTATGGAAACATGTCGCCAAACAAGTACCAGAGATAGCAAAACCTCGTTCCCAGGTAGGATCCCAAAGGACAGCGCCAGAAATACCCTTGGATAAGATAGGAGATATGTGTGAAGGTGAGGAAGGGAACACCTATCTTCCCATTACCTACCAGGAGTACACCACCAAGGCAATTTTGGACTCAGGTGCCGGAGTTGCAATTGCCACCACTTCCCTATGGAAGCGTTGGGGCAAGCCAGCACTTAGGCCAACGAGAATGAAATTGCAGATGGCCGATGGTCATATCGAGAGGCCCTTAGGATTGCTAGAAGGAATAACTCTCACCACCTGTGGTGTCGAGTTCGAGCACACCTTTGCCATATGTGATTTTAGCAAGAACCATGCCTATGAAATGATCTTGGGACGACCTTTTATGCGACAATTGCAAGTGGTACAGGATTGGGGAACCAATTCTTTGTACCTGCAACACTTAGGTGTTACAACCAAAGTAAATCTCAAAGATTACTCTCATAGAGATGTACCTCCCATCCAATGGAATCCCATCCATAGAGCCAAAGATGATACAGAATCGGTGCATTCCATAGGATGAGGATCCTCATGGATGCATGAAGACACTCACTTATGGATGTGTAAGGTAGTAGTAGAAGAAGAGAAGAGAGAAAAAGCCAGAGAGGTAGGTGCAAAAGAGAACCATAGATCAATTCAAGACCCAGCCTATGCACCTGTAGTTTTTCCTGATGAGGAATTTGAACCCCATGGCTGGGCAGAAATCCTAGCAACAATGGATGTAGCCATCAATGAGGAACAATGGACACCTCACTGTGATGAGGATGGCTATGACATTTCAGTCTTCTCCATAGAGCCAATCATGGGAGAGACAGTTCTAGAAGAATGCGAACCTAGCCCTGATGCATTTGAGGATGCAAGTGACTCCGATCTAGAGTCAATCATTATGGACCCACCTTTTGCATCAGATGAAGAATACTTCCATGAAGTAGAATTTCAACCCCAGAGGCATGGAGAGCTTACAAATGATGTAAGATTAGCCACACATGTGACCCCGAAGGAAGAAGGAAAGAAACGAAAGAAGAGAGAAGTCTCACCAGAAGAGGAAGAATCTTTGTTTGAGGTCCCAGAAAATTTTAAGAAGTATGAGATAGACGACAGGAGGGTCATGATAAGAATGCCTAAACGAGAGGCACAATCAGGAGAGGCCTATGATAACAAAGAAACCACCAAGAAAATAGTAGTGGCCCTAGAAGAAGGAGAGGAGAGATGCACGTACATAGGCCATGACCTAACAGAGGAAGAAGAGCATGCGCTAATAGCCTTGCTAAGAGAATACAGAGATGTATTCGCTTGGAGTTACAAGGATTTGAAAGGTGTTGATCCAGACATATGCTCACACACTATCCCCATGACCTCGGATGCCAAACCTTCTAAGCAAAAGCCCTATACATATAACGATAATTACACTGCCAAGATTAAAGAGGAGATAGATAGACTGGTTGAAGCTGGATTTATCTATGAAATTGAGCACACTGAATGGGTATCTCCCATTGTAGTGGTGCCCAAGAAGAATGGCAAGCTGCGTGTATGCATTAACTTGAAGAAGGTTAATGCAGCCACAATTCGAGATAACTATCCGCTTCCCATCACAGAACATCTCTTAGAAAGAGTGGCAGGCAAGGAAGTGTATAGCTTCCTTGATGGATTTTCGGGCTACAATCAAGTAGCCATAGCTCCAGAAGATCAGCATAAGACGGCTTTTGCCACAGAGTGGGGTATATTTGCCTTTCGTGTAATGCCATTCGGGCTTACCAATGCACCAACTACCTTTCAGAGACTAATGTGCCATGTATTTAAGGAGTTCCTGAGGAAGAACTTAGAAGTCTATGTTGATGATCTTTGTGCTCATTCCAACATTAGACAAACCCATATTCCTGAACTCAGACAAATCTTTGACAAATGTAGAGAATATCAAGTCTGCCTAAACCCAGAAAAATGTGTTTTCATGGTCAGGCAAAGCAAGATTCTAGGGCACATAGTGTCAAAGAATGGCATATCTACTGACGAAGAGAAAGTGAGAGCCATAGCAGAGCTACCTAGGCCAAGGAATGTCAAGGAAGTACAAGCTTTCATGGGACATTGTGGTTACTACCGCCGGTTCATTCACATGTATGCCGTCATTGCAAAGCCCATGTACGGACCTCTGACAAACTTTGAGTGGACTGAGGAATGTGAGAATTCCTTCAATGAGCTTAAACGGCGATTATGTTCAGCACCAATCTTAACCACACCAGATTGGAACAAGCCATTCCATGTTCACGTGGATGCATCCAATTATGCTATTGGATGTGTACTCGCACAACCTACGGGTGAAGGTAATATGGATCTTCCAATTGCCTACGCTAGTAGACAATTGAATGCAGCTGAACGAAATTACACCACTACTGAGAGAGAAGGCTTAGGCATGGTGTATGCGGTTAAAAAGTTTAGACATTATTTGCTTGCAAATAAGTTTAAATTCTTTACTGATCATCAAGCTCTACTATACTTGGTAAACAAGCCATGCAACACAGGTAGATTAGTAAGATGGTTTCTCTTGCTAATGGAATATGATTTTGAGGTTGTGGTAAGGAAAGGGAAGACTCATTTGAGAGCAGATCACCTTTCTAGGCTCACATCGGGAGAAGCCCCACAAGGAGTGTCAGATGACCTTCCTGATGCTTACTTGTTTAATTTGGAAGTGGTGCCGCAGTGGGCTAAGCCATTGGTACCAGTGTTAACATATGGACCTAACCACCCAGTAATAGCCACACCGAATAGAGAGGTAGTAAAAGCCCAAAAGTACCACATCTTGGCTGGAAGTATGTACAAGCACACAGATCAAGGGATCTTGGCTTGTTGTGTAGAAGATGACGAGTATGCGAAGTGGTTGCAATTAGCACATGTAGGTGCATTAGAGCAACACTACTCAAAACAACGAACCCTACAGACACTAAGGAGACTCGGAGTGCATTGGCCAACTATGGAAGCGGATGTCCAAAAGTTGTGCAAAGAATGCCCAATCTGTCGCACTAAACCACCGGTGGAACATGCCACTCTTTATCAAGTGTCCATAGTGCCAGATTGGAGTGAACCACTAGTATCCTTCCTGAGGACGAAAACATTCCCTTCAGACATGACTCTGGCTAGGAAAAGGAGTTTAGAACAAGAAGCCCAGGATTACTCTCTCATTGGCGATAATCTATACAAACGTGGTAAAGATGGTTACTTGAGACTATGTGTCCATGAAAGCGAATACCTCAAGATCTTGGAAACTGCTCACCAAGGTGTAGCAGGAGGACACTTTGGACCGGACCGGGTGATCAAGGCAATACTATTTGCGGGCTTCTGGTGGCCGACCCTTCACATGGATGCACATACCTATGTGAAACGCTGTGATGTCTGTCAGAGAACTCAGTATCCTATACGTAAAGATGAGATGCCACTGAAACCTATGATGGGTGGACGTGCATTCTCTAAGTGGGGAATAGACTTTGTAGGTCCTATTAATCCCCCAGCTAAGGGTTCCCATGCAGAATATATCATTGTTGCAACAGACTATCTAACTAAGTGGGTAGAGGTAAAAGCCACAACGAAGAACGATGCTCAAACAACTGCTAAATTCTTGTTTGAAAATGTATTCACAAGATATGGGCTACCTATAGAGCTAGTGAGTGATAGAGGCACTCACTTCTTGAATGAAGTGATTGAAAATCTACTCCAAGAATTCTTGGTAGTTCATAAGAAATCTGCCCCCTATCACCTACAAGCTAATGGGCAAGCCGAAAGCACAAACAAGATTCTATGTAATGTGTTGACCAAGTTAGTGAATAATAAACGCTCTGATTGGGACAAACAGCTACACCATGCTATTTGGGCATACCGAGTTGCCTACAAAATGGTTCTCCAAGCCACTCCCTTTCAAATGGTGTTTGGTCAAAATGCTGTGCTACCTTTAGACTTTTTGATACCTACATTGAAAGTGGCACAAGAGCATGAATGGACGGGTCATGAACTCTCCTCTAGACTTTTTGACCTTGAACGATTAGGAGAAACAAGACTGAGGGCAGCTGCAGGGATATATGCAGCTAAGAAACGACAGAAGGCCTACTTTGATGCCCACGTTAAGGATAAAGGTTTAAAGGCAGGCGACTTAGTTTTAGTCTACACATTGAAGCAACATGCGAGGAAACTGGAGAAGAGAGGCTATGGACCCATGATCATTAACAGAATCTCAAGAAGTGGAGCAGTGCAACTAGCTACATTAGAAGGCGATGTTCTCCCAAGTTATATCAGCGGATGCAGAGTCAAGTTGTATCAGGAACCTCTCACAGAGGAAATGCTAAGTCGACTCAATACTGCTAAGAAACGCAAAGAGGAAGAAAAGCGAATTCGAGAAGAAGCTCAAGCAGAAGCCCTAGAGCGCATACGGAGAATGAAATTAAGAAGACAAGGTAGAGAGCACCCTAGGCAAGATGCATATGCAGATTAAGGATATGACGTGGCTATGTGTGAAGTTTCAGGTATTAGCTCACATAGGATAACTGATCGACGTCCTTTCATAACCTTAGATATAGGACAAGGAAAGAGTGCAAGGACTGTAAGAGCCTTGATTGACTCAGGTGCAGCCACTAGTGCTGTTAAATTGTCTTACTGTCAAGAGTTGCAATTAACTGTCAATCCTGTGGAAGCATATCTCATAGGATTGGGAGGCGTGGAAACCCCTTGCATGGGCGAGGTGGAACTTCCCCTCTATATTCATGACGAGGCAATGACAGTTAAAGTACTAGTATGTCAAGACGAGGACCTCACTGAACCCCTTGTCTTGGGTCAAGACTGGATCTATGACCAAGCAGTCAACTTAAACCTAAGAAGTGGACTTCTTCAGGTATGGGTGAATCAGACTAGAATTACAATTGAGTTAAATAATGGAGCACTCAAGGAACTAGAAAAGACACGCACTCCTGGTCCTTCCAGGAGTACACATGAAGATGACCATGCTATTCTTGTCCAAAACCATGTGTTGCAGAGGAATGATGGTTGCAAAAAAGGAGTCAGGGATGCAACAGAACTCCCTTCTTTTCCAAAGGCCAGAGGGAGGCAGCAACCAAAGGTGGATCAAAGGCAGAAGAAGCAAAGTACTACCTATGTCGGAGATCAAAAGTACCTGCGTAGCAAAATCTCTCAGCTAGTGAAACAAGTGTGGGTGCGGAAAGGCGAACACCCGGTTACACTCAAGCCAACCACACGGGCAAAGCCTCTTATTAGTAACCAACAACACAACACTAATAAGAAGTCTTTCAGAAGTTCTTCTGCTAACGTGAAGTCTATTTGGGTGCCCAAGAAGTCGATGAAGGCCAGCCCACAATCAAGACAAATTTGGGTACCTAAGGCTTGTTTGCGGGCTCAAATAGCTACGCCAAGAACACACCCTATACAGCATGATCCATTCACTCGCACAGCCGGCATCCACTCGTTTTCAACACTCAGGAACACACCAAGGCCCATGAGCACGAACAGAATCACTTGTAAATGGGTCCCTAAAAGGCCTCATTTTCAAGCTGACACACCTATAAAGCTCTCGAGAGTCTCTACGAAACCAAGAGCAAAACCCATCCACTGCATTTGGCAGCCTAAGACTTGTAACAAACCCCCGGACCCCAATTGTAAATCCATGACCACCTACTAACCACTTCACTCTCACATCACATCATTCCGCTTAGCTCGTAGGTCTACCCAATTCCTAACTACACACACAAGCACCGAGCACTTATTAACCCCTAACCTCCCCCGAACCTTAGGTTAATGTTGTAACAGGGGACACTGTGTCATTTTTGTGTCCATTGCAATGTTAACATTTATTCATATATTCTCACAGAACCAGCTGCGAAGTTTTCAACATGGCTGAGGCAGCAGGAACTAGCTCTCAAACAGAAACAAGCCAGCAAGTGGTGGACTTAGACAGTTTACCCGTTTTACCTGAGACAAATGAAAGGCCAGAAGAATTGCGGGCCATCAAAATCATACCTATTGTGGACCCTCCGCGTGGCCACACCATGCCCGTAGGAAAGACTTCCCACTGGTTTACTGAAGTGGCAGGACCCTTGGGTGAGGGAACATACCTATGGGAATCAGATTTGGACTTCAATGGGAAGCAAGGCAGATACCATTTCTTTACAAGATAATTCGAGAAATTACAAAATGCAGAAGGTCTACGTTCGATATGGGAAAAGGCAGGATTGAGTGCCTATTTCAATGCACGGCTCCCAAAACCTGACTTCATGCGATGCTACTATCTCATCAACACCTTGACTCCAAACCAGAACCCAAAAGGTGCAAGCTCATTTGTGATCCCATCTCTGACAAAGGAGAATGAGCTCAAGAGGTTTAGGCTATCAAAAAACTTGGTGAGAGAGGCTCTAGATATGCGCGGAATGCATATTCCTACAGAGAAGGAAACCCTAGTACCGGATTACATGAAGAATCGAAGTCTCACCAAACTCAAGGACATGGTGTCCATGACGCCTAATATTGCGATACACCTTCGCATGTGCATGCAACACTTTGCTTTTCCTGCACAAGATAGATTCACCATGCCGCCCAAGAAGATTTGGTTTAGTTTGTATCTGGCAGAGACACAGAGCCTCACCATCAACTTACCGCACTGGATAATTGATCAGATACACCTAGCTCACAAACGATGGCCGCGGAAACAGGTTTTATATGGTTGTTGTGCTCTGACGAGAATCATTTATAGGTGTTTGGCTTATGACATCCCTATTCAACGGGCCCTAATGTGGAATTGTGTAGAGCAGTTTAGAGGCAGGACATCCACTGGATCCCCTTCTAAGAAGATGAGAGGCACTGTCCAAGTCCCATGTGCTCAACCACGTGGAGCCACCCTAACACCAGACGTTACCCCTCCACCCCGAAGAGTCCGACCATTCACACTCCGACTTCCAAGACGCAGCACCGATGGTTCTACCTTGATATTCCCTCCCATCCCAACCGATCTTGAATTTCCTAGTGGTGCACCTTTGGAAGAACTCACGAATGAAGATTTCGAACAATTATTACAAGATGTAGAGCTGGAGGCAGAAGAGGCACAACAAGTGGAGAACGTGCAAACGCAGGCCACAACCTCCCAAGCACCTGTCACCACAGTTGAAGTGGATGAAGAGGATGATGGAGATGAAGAACAGGAGGAAGATGAGGAGGATTATGATCAAGAGCATCAAGATGATCAACAAGAAGTGCCAGAACTTGTAGGTGCACCAGCATATACAGCTCAACTACGAAGGTTATACGACACAATCAAAGCAGTACAAGAAAGGCATCAACTCTCTCTTGTATCAGGTCAAGCTTTGATGCAAGAAATGCTATCAGATGAGGGGGTGGACCAACATTTCATTGACACCCTCAAATTAGTGTCAGAATCTTTAGGAGTTCCGGAGGCTGTCCACACTGCAGTCCGCCAGTCCGTGAGGTATGACAAACGCAGAGTTGACACATTACCACGAGCAGGTAAGACTATCAGGATACCCGTCACAGAACAAGAAGTACCCATTGAAACAACAGCTACTCCCACAACCACCACTGACCTCTCTGCCGAAACCTTCGTTCAGACATCACCCATCTCACCCCAGCATCCTCCATCACCACCTTCTCCACCCCCACCACCACCTCCCACCATGGAAGAAACGACAGTCATCACCTCTACCTTCACTTATAACCCATCCTCATTCACATCATTCTCATTTCGAGAACCCACCTCACAAGACACCCTCTTCTCCTTCGTCACCAATCCCTTGTACACTTCATCCCTTCTATCCTTCGAACCCATAACTGGCCATCCCATAATTCCAAGTGTGGTTGGAAACCCAGCACCCATCGAAGGCACCCTGTGTTTCCCAGCCTATTCCCCACTACGGGTACCTCCATTCCATGACCCTCACTTCCCATCTGGCCCCTGCCCCTCTTTCAACCTCACCTCACCACCCCAATACCCGTCCTTTGTGGAGCAGTTCATCCGCTCTCCAATGTTTCAGAGGCACATTTCCCCGATGTTCACAACAACATCACTTTACACGAACACCACACTCACTTCACCTACCATACCCACCTACATGGTAGCCCCTGTACACACCACCTTGTCTGACCCAATGGACATTTCACCAACCACAGCACCTCTCCCCACGATTCCACCATCTTCCCCTCCCTTACCCCCCACCTCACCACTCACATCATTGGCACACACAGCATTCACTACCCCCCTACCCAATCCCACCTCCCCTGCATTTCAAACTTTTCCCCTTGCATCTCATAATGTAAATAGCACGTTCAACACATTACTTCAGTGTGCACATCAACTACAACAAGAATACCATCAATTGGAAGAACGCACTACGGCCCTCCAGGCAGAATCTCAACGTCTGCAAGCTAGAGTAACCACTCTTGAAGCTGATTACCAAACGCTCCTAACCGAGCATACCACCTTACAGCAGGCTCACTCCGAATTGGAATCAAAGACATCAATAGTAGATGATCAAGCAGTCAAGGAATTAGAAACAATGCTCCAAGCGCAAATGATATCTAATGCTACACTCAGACGCAACCTTGGGCTATTAAGGAAGCATATGGCAGCAGCACTAGAAGAGAACAAGAGACTTCAACAACAAAACCAAGACAACTTTGAAGCGGCTATGGAAGGAACTGTAGGAGCAACCATTAGCCCTACCAGATATAGAGCAGTCCCATCGGAAGACATTCGCATCTTACTTGAGGAGCATGCAAATTTCTTGGAGTCATATGAAAAGTTAGAGACTGAATGTGCAGACCTAAAGAAACAGATAGCCAGTGTCCCCACAGCTCAACAGGAGCCGGTAGTCTTGCAACACTCTCCAGAAGAATTAGAGACCCTCCGGAAACAGGTGACCGAACTCCAAGCGTGTCTCTTACCATATGAAAGGCCACCCTCACCAACTGAAGAACCAGAACGTGAAACAGTGGTGGAAATCCCCATCGATGACAGCTATGAAGAGCCATATGAGCCGATGCCGACACCCGGTGGTCGAACTACAGAGGAAGGACAAGACACTTTAGAAATTCAAGTTCCAGATTGGGTCAAAAGGGTCGAGAAAGTGGGTAAGACACATGATGATCGTGTGGCCGTGCAAATGCAATCTCTCACAAATCTGGAAGAAACTATCCTTCGGTCTTCTTACTTTCAAAATCTATCCCATCAACGGTTAATCACAATATCAGAGTCGCAATACATGCCGTATTTTGTCTTGCTACATGATTATAATGCAGAAGTCAAGAGACATACAGGGAAGGAGCCCACATTCGCCACTCAATTTGAGCTAGGGGATTTACCGACAGATGCACGTGCTGGCTCGATCTTCCAACCTAATTGGCGTGCACGTCTACTAACCGATTACCCAGAGATGATGAGCACCTGGGCAACCATGTCACTATATATCAAGTATAATCCATGCTATTGCCCAGTGGTACGTCGCAGATCCTGGCAAGCATTTGCAATCAAGGTACGCAACAATAAAGAATGCTCGGCTTGGGTTAACTATCCATATTTTGCTCCACCTCGAGGGACCCCAACTGTAGCCTACATGATATCAACAATTCGGCACTGGTCTACACGTCTAAATAATGTACCCGACATAGCAGCAAAAATGTGTATGAAGATATTCGAGCTCATGACCATTGTCTTCAAAACCTTTCGGAATGTACAAGCTCCATACATCTCTGCCCGTGGATTCTGTCAAGGTAACAAGGATTTAGTCTACGACATGAGCCAGACCCCCTCGGTCACTATAATCTTTGCTTGGCATGCACGAATAATGTACTTACCCGCATGCTTCAAGCAGACATTTGAGGAAATGTTCTCTACGGGATTCTGGGAATATCATTCGGAAATTTTCATTCCCAGACCCACACATTTGCTACACCTATTCGTAGTAGAACAAGCGATCCATGCAGATTAGTTACGTCTGCCACATCCGGACATTCCAGGACTAATTGATTGGGATCGTATGATGACAGATTTGGCCAGAGGACTACGCATACAAGAACATCAGCTTGCCACTCAGGTTGTGGAATATTACATCCAACACTCCCAGCAACAAGGGTCTGTCAGGGACGACAGACGCGAGAGAGGGGGGGGTGTTGAGAGCAGTATGGGCACCCAAGGACTGACTAGACAAGGAAGCCAGCGGAGAGAGTCAGAGCGAGGTGAAGGAGTAAGTAGACAAAGCAGTCAACGCAAATCTAGCAGATAGGCCCTGCAAATTTTTCCAAATCAACATCTTTATAACAGTGATTCTTATCACTAACAATCATTGTAAATACTATTTCATATTTTTGTAGCTCCATTTTGTGCAAGCCAAGGAGTCCTTGAGCTTGAGGAGCCTTAGAAGTACCTACATATCAATTTTCGTATTTTTTAGACTCCGTTTAAGCCCTCAAATTGGCCCTGGAACCTAATTTTTAACTAGGCCGGACACTAGGTCTGGACAGGGCCAAAACCTAGTCAAAAACTATAAAAAGAGCTAGAGAGCTCATTTTTGAGGTTAGCTTGTAATTGAAATGAACTTGTAAGAGCTTTTTGAAAGGAATCTAAGAACTCCATTGCTTCTCACTCTTTGTCTTGCCGTGCGTGCGCGTGTGTGTGTATGTGTGTGCATGTTTGTGTGCTTCTCACTCACGCACTTGTGCCACCACTTGCTCGAGGTCTTCATACCATCCTCACGTCTTCCCGGATTGACATTAAAGGAGGTGCTACTCATCACTGAGCTACAGCTTGTAATTGAGATCTTGAGCAATAGAGTTGATTCCCTACCTTCCATTGTGTCTTGCTTGTCTCTTCGTTGTGTGTGTGTATGTGTGTGTGCATTTCTATGCTTCTCACCTTCACTCTCACTTCATCTCACATTCACGATCTTCATATCACTCCTATCTCTTCCTCGGATTGACATTAAGGAGGTGGAGCTTCTTAACGTGGTTCTCACCATTGTGCTAGAGCAACACCAAATTTGGCGCCGTTGCCGGGGATCGAGTCTAGGATGAATGTGTGATGGTAAGAGTATAGCAAGAAGTGGCGTTGGAAGGTAAAAATTTCAGTTTTTGTTGTTGTTTTTACTTATTTTTTAGTATTTTTTACCTCCCCCACACTCCATCTTCATCATCGCATCATCATCTTCATCTCCAAAAAAATCAGAAAATTCACCATATCCACCCATTCTCCTCATTTCCCCTCATTTGTGCATATGCGAGAGAGAGAGAGCTTTTGTGCTTGTGTGTACTTGTGTGTTTTTGAGTTTTCTTGCAGGTACAGAGCTCCAGCGCATCAGGAAAGCTTGGAAAAGGTAAAAAATTCACTTTCTGTCAAAGATCTGCCGAGTGTGTCAGACCATCGCGATGGTCTACCAACTTCGGTATTTTTGGTAAGCGAGTTCATAAGCGTGTAGGCAACCCTTGCGTGTGTAGGAATCCATACTTGCATTGCAAAAATTTGCATTTTGGTGGACCATCGCGATTGGCTCAGACCATCGCGATTGTGTCACACCAATGCGATTGGCTCAAGCCATCGCGACGGCTCGGTCGGACCATCGTGACGGTCTCGCACCATCACGACGGCTCACTTGAGCCATCATGATGGTTCACTTGGACCATCGCGACGATCCCATCGACCCCACGCCATCGCGATTGGCTCATGCCATCGCACTGACGCTGCCACATGGCAAGCTAGACCATCGCGACAGTACGCTCCCTCGGACCATCGCGACGACACCCTCAGACCATCGCGACACCTTGAAAATTGAACCATCACGATTGGCTCACGCCATCGCGCCCGGACCATCGCGATTGGCTCACGCCATCGCATCTGTGACCATTGTGACGGTTCACTTTGGACCATCGCGACGGCTCACGTTGACCGTTGACTGATGCCATCGCGATTGTTCGCCGATCGAGCCATCGCGATCGTTCATTCCAGACCATCGCGACAGTTCACATTCACGCCATCGCGACTACTTGAATTCATGCCATTGTGACAGTTCGCACTTTTGGACCATCGCGATTGTGCCACGCCATCGCGACAGTTCACCTAGACCATCGCAACGGTCCTAGACCATTGCGATTATCTCAGACCATCGCGATTGTCCACCCCAAACGGATTTTTTGGAATTGATTTTTTGGTCAATTTTGGGGCTAATTTTGGGAACTTTTTGGGTGATTAGATTCATAGGAGACCCCTTAGCTCATAATTGAAGAGAAACTTGTTTGTCAGTCTTTACCCCCCAGAGCCTGAACGGTCATATCTTTTTCATTTGAAGTTCGTTTTTCGAGTTTTATAGCTCGTTGATTTTTAGATAAGCTAGTTTGAGGTTGACCTAGTGTGGGACTAGAAAGCCAGGGGGCAATCATTAAAATTTGGGCAAAAGGGAAAGGACTTTTAAAAGTGTATATATTCAGGTGCTTGATCATCCATTGTGAATTGGTCTAAACATTGAATTTTGGCAGGTCTAGCAAGGTCAAGCAAGGGCAATCAAGGCAAGGTAGTGAAGAACGCAGGGCTTGGGAAGCGCGGCTTCTTGGGCATCAGAGCAACCAACAAAGTTGACTCGAGGTTGGAAGATTACTCAAACCCCTCAGTCAATTCTTAGCTTAGGCTAAACGGTAGCTTTGTGGATTAACGACGATAGGAACACATCAAGTATAAGAGACTTAAATTTATCAAGTCTAAGACTAAAGATAAAGGTGTGTGATACGAAAACTTAAGGGAAAGAACATAAGTCTGACGGAACGAGAACTCAAAGTACCATAGAAAGTCGAATCCTTGACGCATACATCTAGACAAGAATCTAAAGGGGTTTAAAAAGAATCAAGGACGTAAGAACAAAGAATCATTGACGATCTGAGCATGTACTGAGTGTGTAAGGAAGTAAATTCATGAACCTTAGATCGGGCAAACATATAGGTAAGTCTGACCGGCAAAGCCTTAGATCATCAGAAGCAAGTGTAGGTACTACTGCTCGATCGTGGGCTCAACAATTGAACACTAGTTACCCCTACGAGAGCTCAAACACGAGTGCATCAGAAATGGCATTTAGCACAGAAAGACCAGAAGGAGGGTCAAACGTAGCATATTTAGAAAGACGTGAAGGACCCTATAGAACTCAGTTAGAATTTCTCCGAACCAACCACTTAGGTGCTCGCATCTATGAGGATGGTTTGCGAAGATAATGGGTGCAAATGCACAACCCTGATCAACCCATTGGATTGGAACGTCCAGTGGTGAAATTCGAAAGAGATGCATACATAGACAAAGAAGGAACGATGTACATCTTAAGTACTCAGCCAAACAATACGAATGAGTTTGGTGTAATTCAATTAGAGACAAAAGCTAAATCCCAAGGAAAAGAACCATTAGAAGAACCTAGGACACCTAGAGGAAAATCTGTACTGACATGAGTACTAGTTCCAGAGTGGATCCCTCAGGACAACAGAAGCATAGAGTTGTTTGTAAATAAAGAAACAGATGAAGCATTTTGGAGATATAGAACGGAACAACCTAGTGAGGTAGGCTCCATCATAATCTACGAATTTAAAGACCCGGATACACCTGGAAAGGTGGTATACCTGGATGAAACTTTAGAAAGAGTATTTGTGGTACCTGACCACGCAAGAAATACCTACACATGGAGAGGTGAGTTGGTATTCCCTCCATTTTGAACAAACGTAAACACGAGCCAACAAGGGGCAGGAACATCCTCAGCCCACACTAATCAAAGGGAGAAAAATAAAGAGAGACCCGAAGTAAGCTTCAATCATCCCATAGGGAGAGATAGAACCACCATAGACACGGACATAGTGGAAAGACAAAGAATGCCAGGTGGTAGAGATGATTTTCCTCTACCTAGACCACGTGAACACGCAAGAATACTAAGACCCACTCAGTTAGTAAAGTCCATGAAAAATTATTTTGATGGGACAAGAGATCCCTACGACCATGTTGCAGAATTTAAGCAAGTGCTACGAGCAGAACAAGTCAAAGACATGTTCATGCAATATAATGCTTTTGGACTAACATTAAAGAATACCGCTTTAACTTGGTTTCAACCATTGCAGCAAAGGCAATTTAGGGATATCCATCACTTTTTAGAGTCATTCATCACTGAATTCTCTAAAAGTGGGATGAGACATGACATGTCATCATTGATTCATAGCTTCAAACAGACCCCTCAGGAAACAGTTAGACTTGCAATACGTAGGTTTAGACAATATCTTGAAAGATGTCCAATGCAAGAGCTACCCTCACAAGCCAAACAAGTGTCATTGTTTTTAGACGGCTTGTTGAGCTCTAGACTATGCTCTTATCTATACTTGAAGGAACCCAGAACGCTAGAGCAGTGTGTAAGAATTTGCATAGACATTGAGGACAACTTAGGAGACGAGTTGAAACTCTCAAAAGTTTACAAGGACTCGGATTGTTCTTCTCTAGCATCCACAAAATTGTCTAACTCAATAGAGGACCTAGCAGAAAAAGTGGCCCAGAAACTAGGAGTTTCTAGTAAACAGATGCCCAAGTTAACAACTAACGTACGTTGTTACACCTATGGTGGAAATCATTTGGCAAATGTGTGTCCCAATGCAACACAAAAATAAGCCAACCCTAGTGGCCAATAGTTCACTATTGAGAGAAGATACACAAATCACACGGCTCAGGACTGCCCATACAACAAACAGGTAGTGAGACAGAACTACCCGCAAGCATACCCGCAGCCAGGTAGGTATCAAGGCCAATACAATACTCAGCCTCATTACTATAGGCCTCCTCAAAATTATCCTTATTAGGCTCAACAAAGACCTCAACCTGTCTTAGCTCAACAACCACCCCCACCCGCGAATGTCATCTCAGTGAAATACGCTGCTGCAGAAGAGAACCTCAATAGAGCTTTACTTCCCGTTTCACCCCTAATTACTGACAGTGATCCGAAATCTAATAGTTTTGACTCTACTCATGTAGATAGTCCACCTGCGTATTACACAGAGTCACCAGAACACATAGAGACATATCAATATGATAGTCCACCAGTGGAACCTAGTTGGGAGCCCGACTATGCTAATGTGATGTACACAAACCCAAATCCGTGGCCCCAATTAAGACAAAAAAGACCACAGGGCCCTAGAGGACCATGCTTTAGGTGCCAAGGAGATCATTTCATAAAGGATTGTCCACATCCTCCGATAGCAAGACAGTCACAGTACTATAACATACAAGGCTTTTGTACTGATTGTGGTAAAGATCACATCATAAAAGATTGTCCTAAGAACCCTGCTAACACTTAATGGATCCAACCCTACATACATACCAAGTTATAACAAGAGCCTAGGCGCTCCTACAGAATCAACAGCTTAGTCAAGAGAAAATAGCCGGAACTAGTGAAGTTGAGAATCTAGTAGTAAAAAGACGAAATCTTGGAAAGATTCCAGAGAGAGGATCAAGAGAAAATGGAGTAAAAGGATAACTAAATTGGAAGGAAGTCTCAAGGAATCTAGAGTGAAAATACTAGAATTGACTTCACAAGAATTGAATCAAGAGAACCCAGCTCAGAAATCAGGATCAGTTTTAGCGGAACCCATACCGGAAAACCTAGACATGATGTTTCATGCATATCAGGCTAGAATAAAGGAAGGACCCTAGATAGCTGAAATGAGTAAAAACTACCCTCGAGCAGACTTAGAAATTGAGAGAACTAAACTTTGCATGAAGATGGTAGAATTAGCGCAAGCTATGTTTGAAGCCTCTAGATATCTAAATTGGAATAACATGGCAAAACCTGAATTACAGTTTCAAGGATTAATGGAGAGGCTAGAATATTTGATTGATAGTAAGGAGAAAAAGAATCAGTACAGGAATCCTACTGCCTCAGAGACGCAGGAAAAGAATGCACCATCCCTGTCTCAAGTACCCAATACAGAAAGTCAAGACAACCTATCTTCCATACATAGGTACTCACACGAATTTTTGAGAGAAATCCAAGAAGAGAAATGGAGAAAAGAACAAGGAACTCATCCTCCTATTCAAGAGATAGACGACTTGCAGGAACAATTCCCCCAAGATATCCCCTCTATTTACGATGATGTAGAGGAAGAACAACTGAGTGAACACATAGGATTTGAATCCAATTCTTTACAAGAATTACCTCAGTTCACAGGACCTTGAGAATCTAAGTCTATTAGCATGAGAGCACCCACGATAATAGTGAGGAATGAAGAATCAGTAATCCCTAGAAATACGGAAGTGGTCAAGAATGCTAAAGTTCAGTGTCACCTCACGCTTGAGGAATTGTTGAAGGTTAAACCAGAACTGTGGAAGCACGTAGCAAATCAATTCTCTGAGCTTGCTACTACACCCTCACAGATAGGAACACACAAGAAGGTACCAGAGATACCAGTAGAAAAGATCGGAGATGTAAGCGAAGGAGAGGAAGGTAACACGTATCTTCCAATAACCCATCAGGGCTACACCACAAAAGCCATCTTAGATTCAGGAGCCGGAGTAGCGATTGCTACCACCACTTTATGGAAACGTCGAGGTAAGCCAGCATTAAGACCTACTAGGATGAAGCTACAAATGGCTGACTGACACATAGAAAAACCATTAGGCTTACTAGAAGGCATATCTCTCACCACTTATGGTGTGGAGTTTGAGCATACCTTCGCCATTTGTGACTTTGCGAAAAATCACGCTTATGAGATGATATTGGGACGGCCATTCATGCGTCAGTTGCAAATCGTACAAGATTGGGGAACTAATTCTTTGTACTTGCATCATTTAGGAGTGACTACTAAAGTCAATCTTAAAGACTCTTCACATCGAGATGTACCCCCAATACAATGGAATACCATCCATAAGACAAAGGTAGAAACAGAATCTGTACACTCATTAGTGTGAGACCCCTCATGGTTACACAAGGACACTCATTTATGGATGTGTAAAGTGGCAAAACAAGAGGAAGCACGGTTAGAAGCAAGGACCTTAGGTGCAGAGCAACATCCAAGAACCCTTCAAGACCCAGCTTACGCACCAATAGTATTTCCAGATGAAGAATTCAAACCCCATGGTTGGCAGAAATCCTAGCAACCATGGATGTAGCCATCAATGAAGAACAATGGACACCCCACTGCGACGAGGATGGCTATGACATTTCAGTTTTCACGATAGAGCCAATCATGTGTGATTCAATTTTAGAAGAATGTGAACCTAGCACTGATGCATTTGAGGATGCGAGTGATTTCGATTTAGAATCAATTATTATGGACCCACCCTTTGCATCAGAAGAAGAATATTTTTACGAAGTAGAAACTTGTTTGTTATTGACTTTGGAGTTGTCCTCTCCAATCATGAAGTACAAAAGAATCAACAAATCATCTTTATTTTGTCAATCCTGGGAATATCCATAAGACCACAGCCCCTTCTAGATGATAGATTCATAGAAATAAGAAATTGATGGCTGGAATTCTGAGAAAATGAAAATGAAGAGGAAATATCTAGGGTTTACCTTATCTAGAGCAAATCTTCATCATTTTCTATGATCTTTGTGTCTAATTCATGTTATTTTCTCATCAGAATACAAATATGAAATCAGAATTGGAAAATATCACCTGTATCACAGAGACGAGACAATCGCGATTCTGTACCAGTAGACAATTTTCACATTTTTGCAACATTCTTCAATCCTTCTTCACTCAATACATCAGTAATCATCTCTCTTCATACATCTTACTCAACATTACACAAATGAAACTCACAAATCTCCATGATAAAGCAAGAAACAAGCTCTCACATCAAAGGAAACACACACAATAAGAGAAAACACGATTTCAGCAGAAACTCTCTCTTGTCTATTGATAGCATGTACAAATGACTAACCAACCTCTCAAAAATAGAGAAAATTGACTTATATACATTTTCAAGTGTCCTCTTTCACACTCGAATTTTGGTCCTTTCCTCTATTATTCTAAAAATATGCTATCTAAGAGTTTCCAAAAATTCTAGAAAAAATACATAAGATTCTATCCTTCATAAGGAAGACTCTTCCTTATTTTTACAACAATTGCATAAATATTTATACAATTTTTTATCATTATACAATATTTTTCCTTCAAAAAAGGTTTCCAAAAATGCATCTTCCAACATCCTTCCCCTCCTAAGCCTTTCGGCTCCTGACGAAAGATTTTCCTGCTTCTCTGCACTGATCACTTCTCTTCATTTCTTCTTTCTTTGATATACTTGTGACAGCAAATCATGACTTTTTCTTTCTGTTACATTTAGATTGCTGACCATCTCGAATAAAGCCTTTCTCCACTGTACTGCAGCTTCAGGTTTATCTATGACATCCTTTTTCAAATACTCTGTGTAAGCAGCTTCATATGCTGTAAGTCTGGACTTGGTAACGACTGATAGGTTTCCAAAAATCTCTGACTCCCTCTCAAAAAATCCATAATCGAAGGCATCCTCAAAAATCTGTAAATAATGGCTACCCAAAAATATAATTCTGTTGTAGTAGGCCATCAGACAGATTCTATCAGGTGTCTCACTTAGATCAAATAATAAGGCATCTGTAGGAGAATTGAAACCAATGTAATTCAAAACTCTAACATCTGTATCTGTATATGTTTCTATACAAGCTAGAAGTAATCTCATTATTCGTACAAGTAGTATACAAGCAGGGTCATTGACATCTTTGTATGTAGTTATTACAGACTCAGCAGTATTCACCATATAACTCTTGGTAGCCCATGTGCCTGCCTTCGGACCTGCTACTTTCGGGAAATTCATCCACTTTGGTGGAATTTGACCTTCTCTTCTTCTATCCCAAAAAGTTGTCCATTCTCTTCGTCGTGCTACTGGACAATAGGCTGGATTGATCTTTAAATGAAGAGGTGCCTCTTTCCAGATTTTCCTACATTCTTTGTTGGCATCCAACCATTTATTTCTCCACTTAGGGTTGGCTCTCTCAAATAGTTCTTTGGTGACATTGATGTCCTCTTCATACTCAAAGTATTTGTTTGGAGGTAGCCCAACTCTGGCCATCTGGTAGTTCTTTACACTCTCCAAAATCATACAAAATGGTATCCCCAATCCATCTGCTGCCCAGTGATGCTGATCTGGATTGATTCCCTTATTCAATGCGAATGTGACAATTTGTTCTTCGTACTCATCATGCATCTTTCTGATGAACTCCATTCTAGAATCTCTACTTGTCAGCAATTTCTTTACAAAATCCTCTGAATATTCTTCTTCTGATTTTCTGTCTGCTGGTTCATTGTCATGTTGTACTCCCTCAATATTGTCTACCCCATGTTCTTCTGCATATGTGGTTTCCACATGTGTCTCTTCCTGGATTTGCGGCTTATTCAACTTCTTCTGCAATTCTTCTATAGTCAACATCAGACTCCCATTCTGTTGTGCCCATAATTCTCTTTCTTTTTTCCACTCATTCCATTCCTTTTCCCTCTTCGTCTGCCACTCATTTCTTTCCTTTTCCATATCCAGGTGTAGCTTATTATAGCCTCTCATAGATGTAGCAGCATGTGTACTAGCCTGCCTTTCTAATTCTTTGGCTTCTTTCAATTCTCTTTGTAATTCCTGAATCTCTTTGAGTAATCCTTCCTTTTCTCCCTCTGTCATCTGGACTGTCTGACTTTCCTCCTTCAATTGCCCTTCCTCCAATAGTAGCTTATTGATTTCTTCATTAGCTTTAGTCAGAATCTGATAGGAAGTTTGTAGAGTTCTATATCTCCCCTTAATCGTTCTTAATTCCTTTTCCAATTTATCGTTCTGCTCTGTTAGTTGCATACTCTTCTCTTCCAAGTATTGAATCTTGTTTTGCTTCTGTACTTCTAGCTCTTCCAAAGCAATTATTTTACTGGAAAACTCCTCATTCTTCTCTTGCACCTTCCTTAGTTGCTCTGCCATATGCTCCTTTTCCCTTTTATGCTCTTTAATAACCATACTGCCTTTTTCAAATTCTGACTCTGCTACCATCCCTGAAATGATCATATTTCGGCTTGAGGGTCTGAACTGTTCAATATTATTCATAATGAGTTGACATGCTGATCTAATACTCTTTGGGATTCTTTCGAGTCCTCCTTCTATTGCTATTTGTTTGGTTTCTAGCTGTTTGTCCTCTTTGCATTTACTCTCCTCTTTCTCTTCTCCTTCATATTCTATAATTTTAGCCTTCTTTTCTTCATGGCTTGGCTGAGTGTCCAATATTTTTAATTCTGCCATGTCTTCTTGAACACCTGAACTCTTTTGCTCCAAAACATCTGAGATCAGTTTTATTTCTTGTACCTTTTCTTTCTCCAACACCTGTTGAGTCTCTTTAGAAAGATGTCCTTCCTTTGTTTGCATCTCCTTCTCCTGGCTTAGAGTTTCCTGGACCAAATTGTATTCAGTTTCTTCACCAAAATTTCCCTGACATTCACCTGCTTGTTCCTCCTGTCTCTCCTTTTCCTGTGCTAAAACTATTTCGGCTATTTCTAAATTTTTGACCTGATCATTGCCTCTATCTTCTTTGTATCCTTCCTCCTGTTCATCAATGTCCATGATGTCTGCTCCTTCCTCTTGTTCTTGATCATCCTTAGTTGTAAATTCCTCACTACTTTTTATATCATGTAATACATCCTTTATACTTTGAATGATCTCTTCTTCCACAACTCTCCCTGTGACCTTTGGAGCACTCTTTCCCATTTCTATCTTCTTTATTTCTTGATCCTTATTCACATCCTTCTGTTCTTTAAATGAATTACTCTTCTGTATCTCCTTTGTCAACTCTTCTAGCTTTTCATCCAATTTGAAGTGTGATGGTTTTGTCCATATGGGTTTTATTCCTGTGTGCACCCTCCCATAAGTGACTTCTTCTCTTATTTCACTTGCTTGTTCTATCATTACTGCTTTTCCCTTCATTATCCTTCTTTCATCTTCCAAACTGAGCTGTTTTTCTGCTTGTTCCTGAATTGGTTCCTCCTGAGACTTCTTCTTCAATTCTTCAGGTGCCTTTTGTTTCTCAGAGGTCTGTATGATGATATTAGGAGTATTTGGTGTTGATAAACTTAAACTCTTTAACAGGAAACTCTCAATATCACTCTCAGAATCAGATGAGAAGTGTGAAGGTCCTCCTTTTTCTGGTTCTGTGGGTTTTGATACTTCTTCCACAATGGATGGCTTCTGTGTTTCTTCCATGACTACTTCCTCCCTCTCTTTGATAATAGTTTCAGCTATGGATTTACCCTTTCCCTTCTTGGTCAATTTCCTTTTTTGTACTGGTTTCCTTGGAACCTTCCTTTTTACCACAACAGTGGTTCTGGTTTCTGGAGGTCCTTGTAATTCCTTAAAATAAGCTAACAACTCCACTTCTTTCCTGACAAACACCTCCTCAGTTTCCACTGTCATCATTTGATCATGGAGTGCTTCATAGTGCTCCACCTCCTCCTGAACCCAGTCTGTAGCTTTGCATGAATAGTCTTCCATCATTTTCTAGTATTGTGCTTCATACATAGCTGTCTTGTTATTCCCTTGGGTTAGATAAGTGTATAATTGCTCTTTGCTTGTTTGGGGTGGATGTGGTTCACTAGAGGCTTGAACCTGCTTCTGTGCCTCCTCATGTTCCTCTTTTGTGGCTTCCTCCATTTCTAGTTCCACCTTCCTTGGGTCCAACCTTCTTTTCTTTACAGGAATTACTTCCTCAGATATCATCTTCCTTTTCATACCTGTTCCCCTCATGCGGGTTTGTCCTTCTGTTTCTCTTTGAGTCATTTTCCTTGGAGAACTCTTGATTCCAGCCATAAGATTCCTGAAATACTGTGCTTCTGGAGCCAATTTCAGTTGATCTTCCATCCCTAGAACATGATAAAGGATTCTTGTTAAGAACTGGGCCCCATTCATGAACTTCTTCTGTTCCCAGTGTTTTGCTGCTTCCTTTAGCTGTTCATGGATGTATGGTGAGACATCCATTACTCCAAAAGGTTTGGTTCTGTCCTTGTTGTTGAACATTAATAATGTCACTGACTTATGTGGTATTGTGTATCTTGGTAGTTTTGGAAAACAAAAATACTGTAAAAACATCCTTACAGCATATTCCTCATTCTCCCTTCCTTTGAAATCAGTGAATTTTACATATCCTGTGTAAGTTTCCTTATTCTTTTTGACAAAACTCGGGTCAAGTTTGGTTCCCATTGTGTAGAATTGCAGTGCTGCTCTGATATGTTCTCCCTTGATAGTGATACCTACTTCCTGGTTATCCTTGTTTTTGACTTTGCATCTGAAATAGGCATCATTTCCTCTTCCTATTTCTGTCAAACTGTTCATTACTTGTGATACCCTCTCAAAGTCAATGAAAAAGATAGGCTCCTCCAATATTCTGTGCAGCCCTACTGCCTTCCATCTTTTCATATTAACTGCCACTCTTTGGAACCTATAGAACTCCTGGCACAACATTGTATACTTGTATCCTCCTACTCCCACTGTAAATATGTGTTGGCCAATGATGTTTAGGGTCTCCTTAAGTTCCTTCACCACCTTCTCAGCCTCTGGAATTTCTGGCTCATCATCTGACTCCAGGTCCACTTGTTCCTCCACAGTTTCACTGTCCAGAAACCAATGTCCTCTTGATAGCATAATTGATTCTGCCTTGAAGTCATGAATTGGCAACTCCTTTGTATTCACCATTTTCTGAGGAAAAAAAAATAAAATACACAAAAAAAAACTCTACCCACATAAGTCACAAAAATCCAGAAAAATTAATGTTTTCTTTTGGAATATTCTTGCCATGAGAATAAAGAAAGAAAGTCTTCCAAATGAATTTTGCTTCTTCAAAAGACTCAATTAAAGTGATCATTACAGGTGTAGCAAGATGTCTAATGTGCTTGAAGAAAGAAATGATGGAAACAATGATTAATGAAAAAACAACTTCAGAAAAAATAGAAATCAAAAGATGATCATAGAAAATTGAAACAAAATAATACAAATTTTCCATAATAATTTACTTTCCTCCTCCCTCTATCTTGCTTTGTGCTTTATAAATTTAAAAACAAAATAAAATACACACTGTGTCCAGTTTTTCTTAACCCTTTTTTTTTTTTTAATATTTTGTTCTGAAATTCTGAAGATAGGTCAAATGTGGATGATCTTTTTGCCATTGACATAATTCTGATTTTTTTACCCAATAATGTTTAACTGCAATTGTCCTTATGTCATCCAAACATCCATGCTTCCCAGACCAACATTTTGAAGCATTTTTTGGTCTCCATACCCATTTTGCTCTAACTTCCTGTTTTAATGAGTAATATCGGTGTATGCCTTCTTTCCATGTCCCTCTTGTTCTGATTTGTTGATATTTCAAATTAGGCAATAAGTGTCTTCCTCGTTTTGTCTCACCATTCTTCTTTACTCTTGAATTTTCTTACTGGTTTTGATTGTAAGAAGCTTGATCATTTTGTAGTGGCAATATGTCCCTGTCCTTCATTGAGAAAGTAAATCCTTCCATATCTGGGTCATGAACATCTAGATGAACTTCCTGTTTTTCATTACTCAGAAAAAACATTAAAAATTTTTTGTCATTTATGGTCAAACTAAGCTTCATTTTTTCAAAGTTCAAAATAACTTTACCTTGTTTGAGCCAGGGTTGTCCCAAAATCAATTTTTCAGTCATCAAATGATCTGGCCACTCTTCACAATCTATCTTCATATATTCATTATTAAATTTAACTTTAATAACAAGTGAAGACAAACTCTGAATCATTTTTCCTTCTAATGTTTTAATCAACATTCTGCTTTTATTCTTCTTTATGCTAAATTTCTTTACCAAGGCTGAATTGATCAAGTTCACTTGAGCTCCTGAATCTATCAAAACCCTTATGTTTTCATTTTGATGATCCATTTCTATCACAGGCAAATGTTCTCTTTGTTTTAGAGTGCTTTCACATAAACACACCTCCTTAAGTTCTTTCATTTTTCTTATTCTCTCCTTTGCTTCTTGTTGAGCCTCCTTTCTGATGTTTTCTTCTTCTTTTTTCCTATTTTGAGCCTTTTGCAGTCTTCTCCATTCCTCAGTAGTTAATGGACACTCATACCTCTTAACTCTACATCCACTTATAAAATTTGGCATGATTTCTCCATCAATGTTAGCTAATTGAATGGCTCCACTCTTGCTTATCTTATGTATGATGTATGGCCCATGACCTTTCTTCTGAAATTTTTTCTGATGCTCCTTGACTGTGTATGCCAAAACCAAGTCTCCTTCTTGGAGATCTTTTTCTTTTATATGCACATCATGGTAGGCTTTTTGTCTTCTCTTGTCTGTATATATACTCATTACTGCTTGAAGTCGAGAAGCTCCCAGTTTTTCTAAATCTATGACCCTCTCAGATAGTTCATGTCCTGTCCAATTGTATTGACTACCCACTTTTAATGTTGGAATAAGAAATTCCATGGGTAAAACTGCATTTTGTCCATATACCAAATTGAATGGAGTAGTCCCTAAAGCAGTTTTGTATGCCACTCTATAAGCCCAGAGAACATGATTAAGTTGAGAATCCCAATCATTTCTGTTTGTGTTGACTAATTTGGACAATACAGTGCAAAGTACTTTATTAGTACTTTCTGCTAACCCATTAGCTTGTGGGTGATATGGGGCTGACTTACTATGACGAATCATGAAATATTTAGTCATGTTTTCTATGATCTGGTTCAAAAAATGAGTTCCCCTATCACTTACTAATTCAATTGGAAGTCCAAATCTAGTAACAATATTTTCATACAAAAATTTTGCAGTTGTATGAGCATCATTTCTTTTAGTGGCTTTGGCCTCAGCCCATTTTGTCAAATAATCAGTAGCCACTAATATGTATTCTGCATGAGATTGTCTAGCTGGAGGATGTATAGGTCCAATAAAGTCCAATCCCCATTTGCTAAAAGCTCTGGCTGAAATTAATGGGATTAATGGCATGTTATCTCTTTTATTTGGTTGACTCACTCTTTGACAGATGTCACATCTTTTTACATAAGTTCTTGCATCAAGAAATAGAGTTGGCCACCAAAAGCAAGAATACAAAATGAGTTTGGCTGTTCTATCACTAGAAAAGTGTCCTCCTGCCACTCCACAGTGTGCCATTTCCAACATCTCCAAATACTTCTCTTCAGGAACACATATTCTTAAATAACCATCTGTTGGAAGAAGCATTTTTGGAATCTTTTTTAAAAAAAGAAAAATATTGTAAATGATAAAAATTTGTAGAAATATTTATGCAATTGTTGTAAAAATAAGGAAGAGTCTTCCTTATGTAGGATAGAATCTTATATATTTTTTATAGAATTTTTGGAAACTCTTAAATAGCATATTTTTAGAATAATAGAGGAAAGGACCAAAATTCAAGTGTGAAAGAGGACACTTGAAAATGTATAAAAGTCAATTTTCTCTATTTTGGAGAGGTTGGTTAGTCATTTGTACATGCTATCAATAGAGAAGAGAGAGTTTCTGCTGAAATCGTGTTTTCTCTTGTTGTGTGTGTTTCCTTTGGTGAAAGTGCTTGTTTCTTGCTTAATCATGGAGATTTGTGAGTCTCATTTGTGTAATACTGAGTGAAATGTATGAAGAGAGATGATTACTGATGTAATAAGTGGAGAAGAATTGAAGAAAGTGTCAGAAATGTGAAAATCGTCTACTGGTACAGAATCGCGATTGTCTCGTCTCTGAGATACAGGTGATATTTTCCAATTCTGATTTCATATTTGTATTCTGCTGAGAAAATCACATGAATTAGACACAAAGATCATAGAAAATGGTGAAGATTTGCTCTAGATAAGGTAAACCCTAGATATTTCCTCTTCATTTTCATTTTCTCAGAATTCCAGCCATTAATCTCTTATTTCTATGAATCTATCATCTAGAAGGGGCTGTGGTCTTATGAATATTCCCAGGATTGACAAAATAAAGATGATTTGTTAATTCTTTTGTACTTCATGATTGGAGAGGACAACTCCAAAGTCAATAACAAACATTTTTTGGCGCCGTTGCCGGGGAACAATCCAAAAACTTCATTGAAGTTGGACCTTTGCTGGATCTTCTGTTGATGATGGTAACCAACACAAGAAAAAGGTAAAACTCATCTATCAAGGAATGTTCACATGAATAGTTAGATGTCATTGTTTGTCTTTGGGGAAAAAAGAAAGCAATTGATATCTTGTAGAATTGGAAGTGCTGAAATTTTTGTAAATTGATAGTTGCTCATCATATTGTTGAAGTAAAAGTGCAGGTGTATGGAAGACTTGAGCCAAGAAAGCTGAAGATGAGGTAACTTGAGACTCTTCTTGCATTTCTAGATTTCTTTTTGCCCAAGTACTAGGCACCATGAGAGATCTTGGGAAGATAACATGGTGATACTAAGGAAAGGACAGTTAAAGTAGCTAGAGGTAAGCATAAAGGATTCAGTTGTTGACCAAATCTAAGCATCAATCTTGAGTTGTCCTGCATTTTGAAAAGAAAGATGTGATTGAGTTTATCTTTGCAAAAATTGTTTGCCTTCCATAACACATTTTCATTTGGGAAATTTTCTTTTGGACTTGAGTGATAGCTACAGACTTAGAAACTCATAACCAATCAAGAAACATGGGATCAGTGGATCACCAAAACCAGAAACCCTAAGTAAAGTGTTCACCTTTATTTCTAGGGCAAAAATACCAAACAAATTCATAAAATTCCTCAAAAATAATCAAACAAATTTCTTTTCTTGTTAGGAAGTTGAAGTGAGGTGTTGAGGACAAGGGTGATTGTGAAAAAGTGAAAAAAAAAAAGGGGGTCAAAAAACCAGAAAATTAGAAAACACGATTCTCTGCACAGAATCGCGATTTTCTGGAAAAAGTATTGAAACTGGAGCAACATTTCATCCACATGTGAAGTGAAGTATTGTGAACAAGGGTGACTGTGAAAAAGTGAAAAAAAAAAAAAAAAAAACCAGAAAATTAGAAAACACGATTCTCTGCACAGAATCGCGATTTTCTGAAAAAAGTATTGAAACTGGAGCAACATTTCATCCACATGTTGAATTGAGGGTGATACAGGGTATTGAAGGGAATTAAGAAGAAGAGACTACTCCAATTGGCATAAAGTCAAAAATATGCAAAAAACACGATTTTCTGCATAGAATCGCGATTTCCTGTAAAGGAAAATTGTTGGAAATTTTTTGCATATTTGGGTACTTGGAGACAAGAAAGTGTAGGGAAGATCATTAAGATTGAGTAAGTGAAATCAAACAAGTAAAAAAGGGTGAAAAATTGGAAATCACACAAAATCGCGATTTTCTGGACACTATAAAAACCTGAAATTCTAAGAAAAATTCATTTGAGTGAGAGTGAGTGAGAGAGACAGAGAGACCAAAATCGCGACTTCCAGCAATCAGTGGACTTTTGAGCACTTTTTTACCAAGCAAGCAAGGTAACAGCTTTCTCATTAATTTGGAATACATATTTTTGTAATAAGTAATCACATAGCACCTTGAAATGAGAAAATAAATAAAAATCACGGAATCGCGATTTTCTGCATTTTGAGTTTTTTCTAGGAAAATCTTAAAGTTGCATCCAAATGTTATAGTGCATGTCAAAATTTCAGTAAGGCGACCCTAGTGGAGAAAGAAAACTTTGAAAAATCAAAACTTGAAAAAATCAGAAAAACACTCAGAATCGCGATTCTGTAAACCACACACAAAATCGCGATTTTTGAAAGATTAGGAGACAACATCGCGATTCCCAGAACGCGATTTTCTTAAAGAAAATCGTGTTTTTTCAATTTGTGAGCAATCACGATTGTCTGGGGATCAAAATCGTGAAAAAAAAAAACAACACGACTTTCACTGAAAATCGTGAAAAAACACGATTTTCACACAAAGTCGTGAAAAAACACGACTTTCACTGAAAATCGTGAAAAAACACGATTTTCACACAAAGTCGTGAAAAAACACGACTTTCACTGAAAATCGTGAAAAAACACGATTTTCACACAAAGTCGTGAAAAAACACGACTTTCACTGAAAATCGTGAAAAAACACGATTTTCACACAAAGTCGTGAAAAAACACGACTTTCACTGAAAATCGTGAAAAAACACGATTTTCACACAAAGTCGTGAAAAAACACGACTTTCACTGAAAATCGTGAAAAAAAACGATTTTCACACAAAGTCGTGAAAAAACACGACTTTCACTGAAAATCGTGAAAAAACACGATTTTCACACAAAGTCGTGAAAAAACACGACTTTCACTGAAAATCGTGGAAAAACACGATTTTCACACAAAATCGTGAAAAAAACACGACTTTCACTGAAAATCGTGAAAAAACACGATTTTCACACAGTCATGAAAAAACACGATTTTCACTGAAAATCGTGAAAAAACACGATTTTCACACAAAATCGTGAAAAAACACGACTTTCACTGAAAATCGTGAAAAAACACGATTTTTACAACAAAGTCGTGAAAAAACACGATTTTCACACAAAATCGTGGAAAAACACGACTTTCACACAAAATCGTGAAAAAACACGACTTTCACTGAAAATCGTGAAAAAACACGATTTTCACACAAAGTCGTGAAAAAACACGACTTTCACACAAAATCGTGGAAAAACACGATTTTCACACAAAATCGTGAAAAAACACGACTTTCACTGAAAATCGTGGAAAAACACGATTTTCACACAAAGTCATGATAAAACACGATTTTCATCAGAAAATCGTGAAAAACACAAAATTAGTCAGAAAATCGTGAAAAACACAAAATTAGTCAGAAAATCGTGAAAAACACAATTTTAATCAGAAAATCGTGAGAAATACAAAAATAATTAGAAAATTGTGGAAAAAGTAAAACCTTAGTTAAAAAATTGTGACAAACACTCTGTTGAGTTTGAGAGTGGGAAATCAATTGAATGATACTTAGATTTGGAAACAAAATTTCTAAACAAGATCTAACAAGAAAGGAGACAGAAACAGTAAAAGGCAAAGAGCAAGAAAGAAGTTTAGAGCAAGAAATCAATATGGAAAACATAAATGAAACAAATGAACCTATGGAAACTGGGGATTTTAGAAATATCCTCAAGTATATGTATACAAATAGGTTTGGAACCTATGTATATCAGGATGGAGTGCATAAATCTCTCATTAGATTGAGGAATTTAGAAGTTCCCCTGAATATAACTCCTGTAGCTCAATTTAAAGATGGAAGATATGAAGATAGGCAAGGATGTGTGTACATATTCTCTCAAGACCCAGAAAATTCAAATGATCTAGGACAATGTACTGACAAAGGACCTTGGGAACATAATATGGAGCAAACAAATTTACCTAGGCCAACTGAAAACTATACTGGTAATGAACAACAACATGGGAGGAGGACACACATTTCCCCTAATCCCTTTGACAAGGAACCAGAAGGATATAATGATTTTCCACTTAGAAGAAGATTCCATTGGCAGCCTCAGGGTAGAATGCTTAGACCATATCAAGTTGCCAAATGTATGAAGAACCAATATGAAGGTTATTCAGATCCTCATGCTCATGCTGCAAAATTTAGGCAATTGATTAGAGGTGAAGAAGTAGAAGATTACAAAGTACAATTTGAGGCATTTGGTTTAACCCTAACAGGACCAGCCTTGTCTTGGTTCATTCCTTTGAGAAAGGAAATGTACCAGGATATTGAATCTTTCTTAGAAGCCTTCATTGGGGAATTCTCTAAGACAGGGATAAAACATAGTACAGCCACATTGATACATAGTTTCAAACAACAAAAGGATGAAAATGTTAGAGAAGCAGCCAGAAGATTTAAACAATACATTGATAGATGCCCAAGAGAGGAAGTACCTTCCATGGCAAAACAAGTGTCCTTATTCATTGAGGGTTTGAGAAGTGCCCAACTAAGAACCCTAGTATATTATAGAAGATGTTCTGATTTAGCAGCCTGTGTAAAGGAAGCAATAGATCTGGAGGACAACAGAGGTCAAGATCTGTTAGCATTTGATCAACCTAGATCATATGAAGACAAAATTCCTCCAGCAGAAGAGTTGGCTCAGGCTATAGCTAAAGTCCTAGAGGGAAGCACCAAAACTAATCTGATAAACTCTAGGATAAACACAAATAAAAAATGTTACATTTGTGGAGAAAATCATCTGGCACAACAATGCCCATATCAGAAGCCACCACACTTACAAGATAGGAAGACACTTAAGTACTGTACACTAGAGAGAAAATGGACAAACCATACCAGGGAGGAATGCTTCTATAACAAACAACCCATCAAGGAAAGAGATTATATGGCTCAAAGGGAATCAGGCTATGCTGAACAACCAAGACCTGTGCTTGGACAACAACCTCCTATACCAACCAATGTGGTACCAATCAAGTATACACCAATAGAAGAGGGGAATTCAAGACTAAGATCACCATATAAAGAAGAATATCAATGGAGTGAGGGATATCAAGAAGATTGGGAAGAATATGAAATAAGAGAACCTGAGTTAAAAGCCCTAGACTTGGGAAATGGGAAAATTGAAATGGACACAGCAACATTCATGTACATTACCAACAATTACATGTCCAACCAAAAACCTCAATTCAAAGGGGGACCAAAGATAACTTGTTATAGGTGTGGGGGAGAGCATTTCATTAGAGACTGTCCGCAACCTCCTACATTGAGAATAGAGGGAGCCTACTGTAAGGATTGTGGCAGAGAACATTTGATAAAAGATTGCCCAAAAAATCCCCAAAAACAACAGAACACACCTAATAACATACCTTTAAAAACAGTTAACATTATGGAACAGGAAGAATTGAGTGAAAATGACCAAGTAGAAATGAATATGTTAACAAGGGCACAAGCCAAACAACAAGGAACAACTAAGGATCAAAATGAAATTTCAACCTCAAAGGTGAAGAGAAATAGGCAAAAAGGGAAATGGGAAAAGAAGAAAAAGATAGGCAAAAATTTAGAAGAAGACAATCAGGATCAGTCAAAAAGTACTTCTCCTAAGAAGACACCAAATCAGTTGGAAATAGGAAGTTCTCAGAGAACAATTGAACAACTTGAGAAAACAAAAACAAGGGAAAATGCTGACACAAAAGAAAAGACACAAATAACATTTCAGATGATTATAGATGAACAATGTAGCATCACATGTCACACAACATGGGAGGAACTGTTGAAACAAAATCCTCACTTACAAAACAACATGAACAAAGGGGAAACAATTCCTGAAAACATTCATTCTCCATTACAAGAATTAGAGGAATTGTGGTACATTCCTATTGACAAGATAGGAGGGTATTGTGAAGGGGAAGAAGAAAATTCAACCCTGAAAATACAATATGGAAAAAACTTTGCTAAAGCCATTTTGGATAGTGGATCAGGAGTGGCCATAATGACTAAACAAACTTGGGAAAAATGGGGAAGCAATGAATTACTACCCACTAAGATGAGGTTGCAACTTGCAGATGGGCATATAGAAAAACCCCTAGGTATTTGGGAAAAAGTAATTGTGGACATATGTGGAACAGAAATAGAACACACTTTTGCCATAGTAGAATTTCCACAATCCACTTCATATGAAATCATCCTAGGAAGGCCTTTTATGAGACAAATGCAAATTGTGCAGGATTGGGGTAATGATTGTTTATATCTCCAAAGCAAAGGAAGAATAACAAGAGTGAACTTAAGAAATGGGCACTACTGTGATATATCTCCACAGGAATGGTACAAAATACATCAAAATCAAGAGGAAAGTGATGAATCAGAGCGGGAGGATCAGGAAGAGAGTGAATCAGCAATATGGAAGTGCAACATGATAAGAAACCTCACCAGTAGAAAAAGGAGACTGAAAAAAGAAGATTGTGTGGAAAGAAGAAAGGTGCAAGATGAAAGCTATATGCCACAACAATTTAAGGATGAAGAGTTTGAACCCTACGGCTGGAACCAAATTTTGGCTACCATGGACATAGCTAGTGATGAGTATGTAGGAGTGGAATTTCAAAATGAAGAAGGGTTTGATATTTTTCACATTAGTATAAACATGATAAGTATATCAAAAACTGAGGAGGATCAAGATTCAGAAATGGTATTAGAAAAAGGAAAAACAAAATATTTGGAAATAGTAAAAGCTGAAGATGCAATCAAAGATAAAATCTCAGGCAAATACAAGGAACATAAACACATAGAAATGGAAAAGGAACAAGAAACTGAGAAGAGAGAGAAGGGAACAAACAAAGACCAACACTTTGATGTACCAGAAAATTTTAAAACCTATGAAGTGGAAGACAGGCTACTTCTAAAAATGAAACCCAAAAGAGAAAAAAGGAAAGGAGAAGCTTATGATAATGAGGAACAAACTAAAAAGATCATGATTTCTCAAGAAGAAGGAGAGGAAAGACATATTGTAATAGCTGATGATATGACCATAGAGGAAGAAGAAGCAATAAAGAACCTGGCAAAGAATTATAGGGATGTATTTGCTTACAGTTATAAAGATTTAAAGGGAATTGATCCAAGAATCTGTGAGCACAAAATTCCTATGACTCCAGATGCAAAACCTAGTAAACAGAGACATTATACATTCAATGATAAATACTCTGCCAAGATAAAGGAAGAAATTGACAAGTTGTTGGCTGCTAACTTCATTTATGAAATTGAGTACACTGAATGGATATCACCTATAGTTGTGGTGCCAAAAAAGAATGGAAAACTTAGGGTATGCATTAACTTGAAAAAAGTGAATGCAGCAACTATAAGGGACAATTATCCATTGCCAATAACAGATCATCTTCTTGAGAGAGTTGCAGGAAAGGAAGTTTATAGCTTTTTAGATGGTTTCTCAGGATACAATCAGGTACCAATAGCCTTGGAGGACCAACATAAGACTGCCTTTTCTACAGAATGGGGGATTTATGCTTTTAGGGTTATGCCCTTTGGACTGACCAATGCCCCAGCAACTTTTCAAAGATTGATGTGTCATATCTTCAAAGAATTCCTGAGAAATGTGATGGAAATCTATGTAGATGATCTGTGCACTTTCTCTTTAAAAAGACAGGATCATTTACAAGATTTAGAAAGAATATTCAGGAAATGCAGGACATATAGAGTATGCTTAAATCCTGAAAAGTGTGTATTCTATGTAAGACAAGGAAGAATGTTGGGTCACATAGTTTCAAAAAATGGAATCTCTACTGATGAGAAGAAGATAAAAGCCATAATAGAGCTTCCAAGACCTACAAATGTTAAGGAACTCCAAACTTTTATGGGACATTGTGGGTACTATAGGAAATTTGTTCACAAATTTGCAGAAATAGCTAAACCCTTATATGCCCTCATCACAAAGTTTGAGTGGAATGATGAATGTGACCAAGCCTTTGAAACATTGAAAACTTGTTTGGTGACAGCACCAATTTTAAAAACACCTCAGTGGAATAAGATTTTTCATGTACATGTAGATGCTTCAAACTATGCTTTGGGATGTGTGCTGGCACAACCTATAGAAGGAAGTAAATTAGATTTCCCAATAGCATATGCTAGTAGGCAATTGAATATTGCAGAAAAGAATTATACAACCACTAAGAGAGAAGGATTGGGAATGATATTTGCTGTTAAAAAATACAGACATTACCTATTGGCCAACAAGTTTAAATTTTTTGTGGATCACCAAGCTCTACTTTATTTAGTAAATAAACCATGTCATACAGGAAGAATAATTAGATGGTTTCTTTTACTAATGGAATTTGAATTTGAGGTGGTGGTTAGACAAGGCAAAACACACTTAAGAGCAGATCATTTGTCTAGAATTCAGTCCAAAGAACCTAGTTCACCCTTAGATGATGACCTACCAGACACATACTTATTCAAAGTGGAGAGTGTTCCTGAATGGTCTATATCATTAGTTCCTTTGTTAACCATGGGACCTTGTAAGTCATTGGCAAATAACATACATTTGGTGTTACAAAGCAGGAATTTTATGTTGCTAGCAGGACATTTGTATCACCTCAATCAGTCAGGTATATTGGAATACTGTACTCCAGAAGAGGAGCAACATGAATATCTGAGAAGAGCTCATTGTTGGAACCCATGTACTCATGCTTCCAAAATAGTTACTTTAAGCAATCTTGCTAGGATGGGAGTACATTGGCCAAATAAAATTCAAGATGTAGAAAGATATGTTGCTAAATGTCAAGAATGTCAAAATTTGCAGAATTCAGAATTCATAACCCTATATTGGTTTGAAAAAAACCCTGAATGGAGTGAGAACATTGTGGAAGAATTAAAGAAAAAGGAAAGAGGGAAGCAACTGATAGCTGGTACAGACTCAAGAAATTTACAAGAAATCTCTGAAGAATATCAACTTATAGGAGAACAATTATACAAAAAAGGAATGGATGGTTATTCAAGAATATGTGTTCCTGAAGAGAAATATTTGGAGATGTTGGAAATGGCACATTGTGGAGTGGCAGGAGGACACTTTTCTAGCGATAGAACAGCCAAAATCATTTTGTATTCTGGCTTTTGGTGGCCAACTCTATTTCTTGATGCAAGAACTTATGTAAAGAGATGTGACATCTGTCAAAGAGTGAGTCAACCAAATAAAAGGGATAACATGCCATTAATTCCATTAATATCAGCCAGAGCTTTTAGCAAATGGGGATTGGACTTTATTGGACCTATACATCCTCCAGCTAGACAAACTCATGCAGAATACATATTAGTGGCTACTGATTATTTGACAAAATGGGCTGAGGCCAAAGCCACTAAAAGAAATGATGCTCATACAACTGCAAAATTTTTATATGAAAATATTGTTACTAGATTTGGACTTCCAATTGAGTTAGTAAGTGATAGGGGAACTCATTTTTTGAACCAGATCATAGAAAACCTGACCAAATATTTCATGATTCATCATAGTAAGTCAGCCCCATATCACCCACAAGCTAATGGGTTAGCAGAAAGTACTAATAAAGTACTTTGCACTGTATTGTCCAAACTAGTCAACACAAACAGAAATGATTGCGATTCTCAACTTAATCATGTTCTCTGGGCTTATAGAGTGGCATATAAAACTGCTTTAGGGACTACTCCATTCAACTTGGTATATGGACAAAATGCAGTTTTGCCCATGGAATTTCTTATTCCAACATTAAAAGTGGGTAGTCAATACAATTGGACGGGACATGAACTATCTGAGAGGATCATAGATTTAGAAAAACTGGGAGCTTCTCGACTACAAGCAGTAATGAGTATATACACAGACAAGAGAAGACAAAAAGCGTACCATGATGTGCACATAAAAGAAAAAGATCTTCAAGAAGGAGACTTGGTTCTGGCATACACAGTAAAGGAGCATCAGAAAAAATTCCAGAAGAAAGGTCATGGGCCATACATCATACATAAGATAAGCAAAAGTGGAGCCATTCAATTAGCTAACATTGATGGAGAAATCATGCCAAATTTTATAAGTGGATGTAGAGTTAAGAGGTATGAGTGTCCATTAACTACTGACGAATGGAGAAGATTGCAAAAGGCTCAAAATAGGAAAAAAGAAGAAGAAAACATCAGAAAGGAGGCTCAACAGGAAGCAAAGGAAAGAATAAGAAGAATGAAAGAACTTAAGGAGGTGTGTTTATGTGAAAGCACTCTTAAACAAAGCGAACATTTGCCTGTAATAGAAATGGATCATCAGAATGAAAACATAAAGGTTTTGATAGATTCAGGAGCTCAAGTGAATTTGATCAGCTCAGCCTTGGTAAATAAATTTAGCATAAAGAGGAATAAGAGCAGAATGATGATTAAAACATTGGAGGGAAAAATGATTCAGAGTTTGTCTTCACCTATTATTAAAGTGAAATTTAATAATGAATATATGAAGATAGATTGTGAAGAGTGGCCAGATCATTTGATGACTGAAAAATTGATTTTGGGACAACCCTGGCTCAAACAAGGTAAGGTCATTTTGAACTTTGAAAAAATGAAGCTCAGTTTGATCATAAATGACAAAAAATTTCTAATGTTTTTTCTGAGTGATGAAAAACAGGAAGTTCATCTAGATGTTCATGACCCTGATATGGAAGGCTTTAGTTTCTCAATGAAGGACAGGGATATATTGTCACTACAAAATGATCAGGCTTCTTACAATCAGAATCAGCAAGAGAATTCAGGAGTAAAGAAGAATGGTGAGACAAAATGAGGAAAACACTTATTCCCTAATTTGAATCATCAACAAATCAGAACAAAAGGGACATGGAAAGGAGGCATATACCGATATGACTCATTACAACAAGAAGTTAGGACAAAATGGGTATGGAGACCAAAAAGTGCTTCAAATTGTTGGTCTAGGAAGCATGGATGTTTGGATGACCTAAGTACAATTACAGTCAAATATTATTGGGTAAAAAAATCAGAGTTATGTCAATGGCAGAAAGATCATCCACATCTGACATATCTTCACAATATCAGAACAAATTATTAAAAAAAAAAAAAAAAAAAAAAACCTTTTTTCCCCTTAAAAGAAACTTAGGAGGGGAAGAAAGAAAGGAAAAAAAAAAAAAAAAAAAAGAGAAAAAAAAAGAGAGAACAAATGTTTATTTTATGGTATTTTTAAATTTAAACACAAAGCAAGATTTAGGGAGGAAGAGTAAATTATTATGGAAAATTTGTATTATTTTGTTTCAATTTTTTATGATCATCTTTTGATTTCTATTTTTTCTGAAATTGTTTTTCTCATTAGTCATTGTTTCCATCATTTCTTTCTTCAGGCACATTAGACATCTTGCTACACCTGTAATGATCACTTTATTTGAGTCTTGTGAAGAAGCAAAATTTATTGGAAAGACTTTCTTTTTGTTCATGACAAGAATGTTCCAAAAGAAAACATTTATTTTTCTGGATTTTTGTGACTTATATGGGTGGAGTGTTTTCTTTTATTTTGTATGCTACAAATACAGGATGGTGAATACAAAGGAATTACCAATCCATGATTTCAGAGCAGATTCGGTGACTTTGTCCAGAGGACACTGGTTTCTGGACAGTGATGCAGTTGAGGAACAGGTGGATCTAGAATCAGATGAAGACCCAGAAATCCCAGAAGCTGAAAAAATGATGAAAGAACTTAAAGAAATTTTGGGAATGGTAGGACAGCATATCTTTACAGTAGGAATTGGGGGGTACAAATACACTATGCTCTGCCAAGAATTTTACAGGTTTCAGAGAACTCCTGTCAACATAAAGAGATGGAAAGCCGTGGGATTGCACAGAATATTGGAGGAACCTATTTTCTTCATTGACTTCGAAAGAGTAGCACAGGTAATGGGGAGTTTGGAAGAAGTTGGGAAAGGTAATGATGCATACTTCAGATGCAAAGTAAAAGACAAAGACAATCAGGAGGTAAGGATTACTATCAAAGCAGACCATATCAAAGCTGCTTTACAGTTTTTTCCAATGGGAACCAAACTAGACCCAAGTTTTGTCAAAAAGAATAAGGGAACCTATACAGGATTTACAAAGTTCACTGATTTTAAAGGAAAGGAGAAAGAAGAGTATGCAGTAAGGATGTTCTTACAATTTTTCTGTTTTCCAAAATTACCAAGATACACAATGGCACATAAGTCAGTGACTTTGTTGATGTTTAACAACGAAGATAGAACCAAACCATTTGGAGTAATGGATGTTTCTCCATACATCCATGAGCAGCTGAAGGAAGCAGCAAAGCATTGGGAACAGAAGAAGTTTATGAATGGAGGTCAATTCTTAACCAGGATCATCTATCATATTTTGGGAATGGAAGAACAACTTAAACTGGCTCCAGAAGCACAGTACTTCAGGAATCTAATAGCAGGAGTAAAAAGTCCTTCCAAAAGGATGCAGCCTAAAGAAACAGAGGGACACACTAATATGAGGGGAGCTAGGATGAAGAGGAAAATAATCTCTGAAGAAGTGATTCCAGTTAAAAAGAGAAAGTTGTATCCCAGGAGAGTGGAATTGGAACAGACTGAAGAAACAAAAGAAGAACATGTAGCAGCTCAGAAGGAGGTACAATCTTCTAATGAACCTCATCCTCCACAGACAAGTAAAGAACAGCTCTATACTTATCTTACCCAAGGAAACAACAAAAGAGCTATGTATGAGGCACAGTATCAAAAAATGTTGGAAGATTACTCATGCAAAGCTACAGACTGGATTCAAGAAGAAGTGGAGCATTATGAAATATTACATGATGAAATGATGGCAGCTGATACAGAAGAGGTGTTTGTAAAGAAGGAAGTGGAGTTGCTGGCTTATTTTAAGGAGTTACAAGGACCTCCAGAAACCAGAACCACTGTTGTGGTAAAGAAGAAGGTGCCAAGGAAACCAGTCCAAAAGAAGAAATTGGTTAAGAAGGAGAAAGAAAAGGTAATAGCTGAAGCTGCAACAATAAAGGGCACAGAAGAGGTGATCAGGAAAGAAACACAGAAGCTTGTCATAGTGGAAGAAGTATCAAAGCCTACAGAACCTGAAATAGGGGGGCCTTCACACTTTTCATCTGATTCCGATAGTGATATTGAAAGCTTCTTGTTAAAAAGTCTGAATCTTTCAATACCAAATACTCCTAATGTGGGGACACAGGCCATAGAGAAACTGAAGACACCTGAGGATTCAAGCAAGAAGTCTCAAGAAAAAAAGACACAGGAGGAAAGAGTTCAACAGATGAGCTCAGAAAATGAAAGAAGGCTATCTAAAGGAAAGGCAGTAATGACGGAAGAGGAAGGTCGGGTAACAGAAGAAGTCAGTGATGGTTGGGTACATACAGGAATAAAACCCATATGGACAAAACCTTCACACTTCAATTTGGATGAAAAACTAGAGGAGTTGACAAAGGAGTTACAGAAGGGCAAGTCAATTATAGAACAGAAGGATCAAGAAATAGAGAAGATAGAAATGGGAGAGAGTGCTTCAAAGGTTACAGGGAAGGTAATGGAGGAAGGGATCATTCAAAGTATAAAGGAGGTGTTACATGATATAAAAAGTAGTGAGGAAGTTACATCTAAGGATGATCAAGAACAAGAGGAAGAAACAGACCTCATGAGCATTGATGAACAGGAACAAGAATATACATATAAGGAAAGAAATGAACAAGTTGCTGGGATATCTGAAATTGAATCAGTTTTGGTTCAGGAAAAACAGGGACAGGAAGAGGAACTCAGGAAAGTTCAAATGGATTTGGTTGGAAAAGACTTAAACAGAAGTCAGGAAACCCTAATACAAGAACAGGAGATACAAACTAAGGGAGACCAGCTCTTGACAGAGAAGCAAAAAATATTGGAAGAAAAGAAGTCACTAGAGGAGAAGAGGACTTCAGATTTCTCAGAACAAAAGATTGCAAATGTCAAAGTAGTAGATTTTAAAGAAGTTGTTACCAATTAGGAGACAAAGAATGATGACCATAGTTATGAAGAACAAGGCATTCAGGATATAGATGATGAAATAGCAGCAGAAGGAGATGATGTGGGTAAAGAAGACAAGCAAATTGAGGTTAGACAGGCAGGATTAGAAGTAGGGCTGGACAGAATACCCAAAAATATAAGAGCAGCTTGTCAAATAATCATGAGCAACATTGAACAGTTCAGACCATCTAGCAGAAATATGATCATATCAGGAATGGTGGCTGAATCAGAATTTAAAAAAGGAAGTTTAATTATCAAAGAGCACAAGAAGGAGAAAGAGCAGATGTCAGAGCAATTAAGGATGATGAAGGAAAAGAATGAAGAATATATCAATAGAATCATTGCTTTGGAAGAAGCTGAGGTTCAGAAGCAGAACAGAATTCAATATTTGGAGGAAAAGAGTGTAAAGTTATCAGAGCAAAATGTTAAATTGGAAAGAGAATTAAAAGTCATAGGAGGAAAGTACAGAACCTTGCAAACATCATATCAGATTCTGACCAAAGCACATGAGGAGATTAATAAAGTGTTGTTAGAAGAAGGTCAACTAGAAGATGGGGGTAAACATGCTCAATTGACAGAGGAAGAAAAAGATGAGTTGCATAAAGAGATTCAAAGACTTCAACTAGAATTAAAAGAAGCCAAAGAAATGGAGAAACAAGCAAATACTCATGCTGCCACATCTATGAGAGGGTATCATCAGTTACATCTGGAGGTGGAAAAGGAAAGAAGTGAATGGCAGACAAAAATGGAGAAAGAAAGAGATGAGTGGAGGAAGGAAAAGGAGTTATGGGTAGCTCAGAACCAAAGTTCAATGATGACTATAGAGGAACTACAGAAACAGCTGGAGAAACCAAAAGTCCAAGAAGGAATTCAGGATCAAGTACAGGCAGAAGACACAGAAAGAGGGGAATATGAAACAGGGGATTTTAATAGAGAACAAGATTACCATGAATCAGCATCCAAAGAACCAGAGAAAGAGTATTCTGAAGAACATGTCTAGAAGTTATTGACTAATAGAGAGTCAAGAATGGAGTTTATCAGAAAAATGCATGATGAGTATGAAGATCAAATAGTTACCTTTGCTCTGAATAAAGGCGTTAATCCAGATCAGCATCATTGGGCAGCAGACGGATTGGGGATACCATTTTGCATGATCTTGGAAAGTATAAAGAATTATCAGTTGGCCAGAGTGGGGTTATCTTCAAACAAATACCTTGAGTATGAAGAAGATATTAATGTCACTAAGGAGTTATTTGAAAGAGCAAATCCCAAATGGAGGAATAAATGGTTGGATGCCAATAAGGAATGTAGGAAAATTTGGAAAGTGGCACCTCTACATTTAAAGATAAATCCAGCTTATTGCCCAGTTGCCAGAAGAAGAGAGTGGACTGTTTTTTGGGAGAGAAGAAAAGAAGGTCAGATACCAGCCAAATGGTTGAACTTCCCTAAGATAGCAGGTCCAAAGGCAGGAACTTGGCCTACAAAGAGTTATATGGTGAACACTACAGAGTCAGTTATAGCTATGTATAAAGATGTTAATGATCCTGCTTGTATTCTACTTATCAGAATAATGAGATTAATTTTGGCCTGTATAGAAACATACACTGACACATATATCAGAACATTGAACTATATTGGTTTCAATTCTCCCACAGATGCTTTATTATTTGATTTGAGCGAGACTCCTGATAGAATCTGTTTAATGGCATATTACAGCAGAGTGATATTTTTGGGCAGTCATTACTTACAGATTTTTGAGGACGCCTTTGATTATGGATTTTTTGAGAGGGAGTCAGAAATTTTTGGAAACCTATCAGTCGTCACCAAGTCCAGACTCACAGCATATGAATCTGCCTATACCGAGTATCTGAAAAAAGATGTCATAGATAAACCTGAAGCTGCAGTACAATGGAGAAAAGCTTTGTTCGAGATGGTCAACAATTTAAATATAACAGAAAGAAAAAGTCACGATTTGCTGTCACAAGTGTATCAAAGAAAGAAGAAATGAGGAGAAGTGATCAATGCTGAGATGAGCAGGAAGATCTTTCGTCAGGAGCCGAAAGGCTTAGGAGGGGAAGGATGTTGGAAGAAGCATTTTTGGAATCTTTTTTAAAAAAAGAAAAATATTGTAAATGATAAAAATTTGTAGAAATATTTATGCAATTGTTGTAAAAATAAGGAAGAGTCTTCCTTATGTAGGATAGAATCTTATATATTTTTTATAGAATTTTTGGAAACTCTTAAATAGCATATTTTTAGAATAATAGAGGAAAGGACCAAAATTCAAGTGTGAAAGAGGACACTTGAAAATGTATAAAAGTCAATTTTCTCTATTTTGGAGAGGTTGGTTAGTCATTTGTACATGCTATCAATAGAGAAGAGAGAGTTTCTGCTGAAATCGTGTTTTCTCTTGTTGTGTGTGTTTCCTTTGGTGAAAGTGCTTGTTTCTTGCTTAATCATGGAGATTTGTGAGTCTCATTTGTGTAATACTGAGTGAAATGTATGAAGAGAGATGATTACTGATGTAATAAGTGGAGAAGGATTGAAGAAAGTGTCAGAAATGTGAAAATCGTCTACTGGTACAGAATCGCGATTGTCTCGTCTCTGAGATACAGGTGATATTTTCCAATTCTGATTTCATATTTGTATTCTGCTGAGAAAATCACATGAATTAGACACAAAGATCATAGAAAATGGTGAAGATTTGCTCTAGATAAGGTAAACCCTAGATATTTCCTCTTCATTTTCATTTTCTCAGAATTCCAGCCATTAATCTCTTATTTCTATGAATCTATCATCTAGAAGGGGCTGTGGTCTTATGAATATTCCCAGGATTGACAAAATAAAGATGATTTGTTAATTCTTTTGTACTTCATGATTGGAGAGGACAACTCCAAAGTCAATAACAAACACCATCCATTACTTTTTTGTATAATTGTTCTCCTATGAGTTGATATTCTTCAGAGATTTCTTGTAAATTTCTTGAATCTGTACCAGCTATAAGTTGCTTCCCTCTCTCCTTTTTCTTTAATTCTTCAACAATGTTCTCACTCCATTCAGGGTTTTTTTTAAACCAATATAGGGTTATTAATTCTGAATTCTGCAAATCTTGACATTCTTGACATTTAGCAACATATCTTTCCACATCTTGAATTTTATTTGGCCAGTGTACTCCCATCCTAGCAAGATTGCTTAAAGTGACTATTTTGGAAGCATGAGTACATGGGTTCCAGCAATGAGCTCTTCTTACATATTCATGTTGCTCCTCTTCTGGAGTACAGTATTCCAATATACCTGACTGATTGAGGTGATACAAATGCCCAGCTAGCAACATAAAATTCCTGCTTTGTAACACCAAATGTGTGTTATTTGCTAATGACTTACAAGGTCCCATGGTTAACAAAGGAACTAATGATATGGACCATTCAGGAACACTTTCTACTTTGAATAGGTATGTATCTGGCAGGTCATCGTCTAAGGGTGAACTAGGTTCTTTGGACTGAATTCTAGACAAATGATCTGCTCTTAAGTGTGTTTTGCCTTGTCTAACCACCACCTCAAATTCAAATTCCATTAGTAAAAGAAACCATCTAACTATTCTTCCTGTATGACATGGTTTATTTACTAAATAAAGTAGAGCTTGGTGATCCACAAAGAATTTAAACTTGTTGGCCAATAGGTAATGTCTGTATTTTTTAACAGCAAATATCATTCCCAACCCTTCTCTCTCAGTGGTTGTATAGTTCTTTTCTGCAATGTTCAATTGTCTACTAGCATATGCTACTGGGAAATCTAATTTACTTCCTTCTATAGGTTGTGCCAACACACATCCCAAAGCATAATTTGAAGCATCTACATGCACATGAAATATTTTATCCCACTGAGGTGTTTTTAGAATTGGTGCTGTCACCAAACAAGTTTTCAATGTTTCAAAGGCTTGGTCACATTCTTTATTCCACTCAAACTTTGTGATGAGGGCATATAAGGGTTTAGCTATATCTGCAAATTTGTGAACAAATCTCCTATAGTACCCACAATGTCCCATAAAAGTTTGGAGTTCCTTCACATTTGTAGGTCTTGGAAGCTCTATTATAGCTTTTATCTTCTTCTCATCAGTAGAAATTCCATTTTTTGAAACTATATGACCCAACATTCTTCCTTGTCTTACATAGAATACACACTTTTCAGGATTTAAGCATACTCTGTATGTCCTGCATTTCCTGAATATTCTTTCTAAATCTTGTAAATGATCCTGTCTTTTTAAAGAGAAAGTGCACAGATCATCTACATAGATTTCCATCACATTTCTCAGGAATTCTTTGAAGATATGACACATCAATCTTTGAAAAGTTGTTGGGGCATTGGTCAATCCAAAGGGCATAACCCTAAAAGCATAAATCCCCCATTCTGTAGAAAAGGCAGTCTTATGTTGGTCTTCCAAGGCTATAGGTACTTGATTGTATCCTGAGAAACCATCTAGAAAGCTATAAACTTCCTTTCTTGCAACTCTCTCAAGAAGATGATCTGTTATTGGCAATGGATAATTATCCCTTATAGTTGCTGCATTCACTTTTTTCAAGTTAATGCATACCCTAAGTTTTCCATTCTTTTTTGGTACCACAACTATAGGTGATATCCATTCAGTATACTCAATTTCATAAATGAAGTTAGCAGCCAACAACTTGTCAATTTCTTCCTTTATCTTGGCAGAGTATTTATCATTGAATGTATAATGTCTCTGTTTACTAGGTTTTGCATCTGGAGTCATAGGAATTTTGTGCTCACAGATTCTTGGATCAATTCCTTTTAAATCTTTATAACTGTAAGCAAATACATCCCTATAATTCTTTGCTAGGTTCTTTAGTGCTTCTTCTTCCTCTATGGTCATATCCTCAGCTATTACAATATGTCTTTCCTCTCCTTCTTCCTGAGTAATCATGATCTTTTTAGTTTGTTCTTCATTATCATAAGCTTCTCCTTTCTTTTTTTCTCTCTTTGGTTTCATTTTTAGAAGTAGTCTGTCTTCCACTTCATAGGTTTTAAAATTTGCTGGTACATCAAAGTATTGATCCTTGTTTATTCCCTTCTCTTTCTTCTCAATTTCTTGTTCCTTTTCCATTTCTATGTGTTTATGCTCCTTATATTTGCCTGAGATTTTATCTTTGATTGCATCTTCAGCTTTTACTATCTCCAAATATTTTGTTTTTCCTTTTTTTAATACCATTTCTGAATCTTGATCCTCCTCTGTTTTTGATACACTTATCATGTTTATAGTAATGTGAAAAATATCAAACCCTTCTTCATTTTGAAATTCCACTCCTACATACTCCTCCCTAGCTATGTCCATGGTAGCCAAAATTTGGTTCCAGCCATAGGGCTCAAACTCTTCATCCTTAAATTGTTGTGGCACATAACTTTCATCTTGCACTTTTCTTCCTTCCACACAATATTCTCTTTTCAGTCTTCTTTTTCTATTGGTGAGGTTTCTTATTATGTTACACTTCCATATTGCTGATTCACTCTCTTCCTGATCCTCCAACTCTGATTCCTCACTTTCTTCTTGATTTTGATGTATTTTGTACCATTCTTGAGGAGATATATCACAGTAGTGCCCATTTCTTAAGTTCACTCTTGTTATTCTTCCTTTGCTTTGGAGATATAAACAAGCATTACCCCAATCCTGCATAATTTGCATTTGTCTCATGAAAGGCCTTCCTAGGATGATTTCATATGAAGTGGATTGTGGAAATTCTACTATGGCAAAAGTATGTTCTATTTCTGTTCCACATATGTCCACAATTACTTTTTCCCAAATACCTAGGGGTTTTTCTATATGCCCATCTGCAAGTTGCAATCTCATCTTAGTGGGTAGTAATTCATTGCTTCCCCATTTCTCCCAAGTTTGTTTAGTCATTATGGCCACTCCTGATCCACTATCCAAAATGGCTTTAGCAAAGTTTTTTCCATATTGTATTTTTAGGGTTGAACTTCCTTCTTCCCCTTCACAATACCCTCCTATTTTATCAATAGGAATATACCATAATTCCTCTAATTCTTGTAATGGTGAATGAAGGTTTCCAGGTATTGTTTCCCCTTTGTTCATTTTGTTTGGTAAGTGAGGATTTTGTTTCAACAGTTCTTCCCATGTTGTGTGACATGTAATGCTACATTGTTCATCTATAATCATCTGGAATGTTATTTGTGGATTTTCTTTTTTGTTAGCATTTTCCCGTGTTTTCTTTTTCTCAAGTTGTTCAACTGTTCTCTGTGAGCTACCTCCTTCCCCCATTCTGAGTTGTACTTCCTGAATGATTTGTTTGCACTTTTGCATCCTTTCATGCTCTAACTCTGGTATGGGATAGGCCACTGCATGATCTGTAGGGCTTGGTCCTTCTTGAATCCTTCCCTTATATGCTTTGATTAGGGTGTCTAGACTCTGAGAACTTCCTATTTCAGACTGATTTTGTGTCTTTTGAGAAGAAGTACTTTTGGACTGATCCTGATTGTCTTCTTCCAAATTTTTGCCCATCCTTCTCTTCTTTTCCCATTTCCCTTTTTGTCTATTTCTCTTCATCTTTGAGGTTGAACCTTCATTTTGTTCCTTAATTGTTCCTTCTTGCTTGGCTTGAGCCCTTGTTATAATATTTATTCCCACTTGGTCATTTTCACTCAATTCTTCGTGTTCCATAATGTTAACTGTTTTTAAAGGTATGTTATTAGGTGTGTTCTGTTGTTTTTGGGGATTCTTTGGGCAATCTTTTATCAAATGTTCTCTGCCACAATCCTTACAGTAGGCTCCCTCTATTCTCAATGTAGGAGGTTGCGGACAGTCTCTAATGAAATGCTCTCCCCCACACCTATAACAAGTTATCTTTGGTCCCCCTTTGAATTGAGGTTTTTGGTTGGACATGTAATTGTTGGTAATATACATGAATGTTGCTGTGTCCATTTCAATTTTCCCATTTCCCAAGTCTAGTGCTTTTAACTCAGGTTCTCTTATTTCATATTCTTCCCAATCTTCTTGATATCCCTCACTCCATTGATATTCTTCCTTATATGGTGATCTTAGTCTTGAATTCCCCTCCTCTATTGGTGTATACTTGATTGGTACCACATTAGTTGGTATAGGAGGTTGTTGTCCAAGCACAGGTCTTGGTTGTTCAGTATAGCCTGATTCCCTTTGAGCCATATAATCTCTTTCCTTAATGGGTTGTTTGTTATAGAAGCATTCCTCCCTGGTATGGTTTGTCCATTTTCTCTCTAGTGTACAGTACTTAAGTGTCTTCCTATCTTGTAAGTGTGGTGGCTTCTGATATGGGCATTGTTGTGCCAGATGATTTTCTCCACAAATGTAACATTTTTTATTTGTGTTTATCCTAGAGTTTATTAGATTAGTTTTAGTGCTTACCTCTAGGGCTTTAGCAATAGCCTGAGCCAACTCTTCTGCTGGAGGAATTTTGTCTTCATATGATCTAGGTTGATCAAATGCTAGCAGATCTTGACCTCTGTTGTCCTCCAAATCTATTGCTTCCTTTACACAGGCTGCTAAATCAGGACATCTTCTATAATACACTAGGGTTCTTAGTTGGGCACTTCTCAAACCCTCAATGAATAAGGATACTTGTTTTGCCATGGAAGGTACTTCCTCTCTTGGGCATCTATCAATGTATTGTTTAAATCTTCTGGCTGCTTCTCTAACATTTTCATCCTTTTGTTGTTTGAAACTATGTATCAATGTGGCTGTACTATGTTTTATCCCGGTCTTAGAGAATTCCCCAATGAAGGCTTCTAAGAAAGATTCAATATCCTGGTACATTTCCTTTCTCAAGGGAATGAACCAAGATAAGGCTGGTCCTATTAGGGTTAAACCAAATGCCTCAAATTGTACTTTGTAATCTTCTACCTCTTCAGCTCTAATCAATTGCCTAAATTCTGCAGCATGAGCATGAGGATCTGAATAACCCTCATATTGGTTCTTCATACATTTGGCAACTTGATATGGTCTAAGCATTCTACCCTGAGGCTGCCAATGGGATCTTCTTCTGAGTGGGAAGTCATTATATCCTTCTGGTTCCTTGTCAAAGGGATTAGGGGAAATCTGTGTCCTCCTCCCATGTTGTTGTTCATTACCGGTATAGTTTTCATTTGGCCTAGGTAAATTTTTTTGCTCCATGTTATGTTCCCAAGGTCCTTTGTCAGTACATTGCCCTAGATCATTTGAATTTTCTGGGTCTTGAGAGAATATGTACATACATCCTTGCCTATCTTCATATCTCCCATCTTTGAATTGAGCTACAGGAGTTATATTCAGGGGAACTTCTAAATTTCTCAATCTAATGAGAAATTTATGCATTCCATCCTGATATACATAGGTTCCAAACCTATTTGTATACATGTACTTGAGGATATTTCTAAAATCCCCAGTTTCCATAGGCTCATTTGTTTCATTCCCTAAACTTCTTTCTTGCCCTTTGCCTTTTACTGTTTCTATCTCCTTCCTTGTTAGGTCTTCTTTAGAAAGTTTGTTTCCAGATCTAAGTATCATTCAATTAATCTTCTCAATCTCAAACTCAACAGAGTGTTTGTCACAATTTCCTAACTAAGGTATTACTTTTTCACGATTTTCTGACTATTTTTGTATTTTTCATGATTTTGTGATCAGAATCATGTTTTTCCACAATTTTCTGCCTAAAGTATTGATTTTCCACGATTTTATGATCAAAATCGTGTTTTCTGATTATCTCTATGTTTTTCGCGATTTTGTGATAAAAATCGTGTTTTTCACGATTTTGTGATGAAAATCGTGTTTTTCACGATTTTGTGATGAAAATCGTGTTTTTCACGATTTTGTGTGAAAATCGTGTTTTTTCACGATTTTGTGATGAAAATCCTGTTTTTCACGATTTTGTGATGAAAATCATGTTTTTCACGATTTTGAGTGAAAATCGTGTTTTTTCACGATTTTGTGATGAAAATCGTGTTTTTCACGATTTTGTGATGAAAATCATGTTTTTCACGATTTTGTGATGAAAATCGTGTTTTTCACGATTTTGTGTGAAAATCGTGTTTTTTCACGATTTTGTGATCAAAATCGTGTTTTTCACGATTTTGGGTGAAAATCGTGTTTTTCACGATTTTGTGATGAAAATCGTGTTTTTCACGATTTTGAGTGAAAATCGTGTTTTTCACGATTTTGATCCCAGACAATCGTGATTGCTCACAAATTGTAAAAACACGATTTTCTTAAGAAAATCGCGTTCTGGAATTCACAATGTTGTCCCCTAATCGTTCAAAATCGCGATTTTGTGTGTGATTTTCAGAATCGCGATTCTGAATGATTTTTTGAATTTTACAAGTTTTGATTTTTCAAAATTTTCTTTCTACACCAGAATCACCTTACTGGAATTTTGACATGCAATGAAACATTTAAATGCAAATTTAAGGTTTTCCTAATGAAAAAACTCAAAATACAGAAAATCGCGATTCCGTGATTTTTAGTTATTTCTCATTTCTTGATGCTATGTGATCACTTAATGCAAAAATGTATATTCCAACTTAATGCTAAAGTCTTTACCTTGCTTGCTTGGTAGAAAAATCCTCAAAAATCCACTGGTTGCTGGAAGTCGCGATTTTGCTCTCTCTCTCTCTCTCTCACTCACTCTCACTCAAATGAATTTTTCTTTGAATTTCAGGTTTTTATAGTGTCCAGAAAATTGCGATTTTGTATGATTTCCACTATTCCTCACTCTTTCACTTGTTCAACTTCACTTACTCAATCTTAATGACCTCCTCTACCCTTTCTTATCTCAAAGTACCCAAGTATACTATAATTTCCAAAAATTTTCTTTTACAGAAAATCGCGATTTTGTGTAGAGAATCGTGTTATGCAATTTTGAGTATTCTTTGTCCTTGTTTTCTTTCAATACCTTCTCTTTTTTGTAATCCACCCAAATCCTGAACTATTACACCAAAACCACAACCTTGCTCAGAAAGTCGCGATTTTGTACAGAAAATCGTGTTTTTGCATACTTTTAATTTTATGCCAATTTGAGTAGTTTCTTCTTCTTAATTCCCTTCAATACCTTTTAACAACTTCAATTCAACAATCACTTGAAATGTTGCTCCAGAATCAACACTTTTTTCAAAAAATCGCGATTCTGTGCAGAGAATCGTGTTTTTTATTTTTCTGGTTTTTTGACCATTTTTTTGTTTCCTTTTCCACTTTTTCACAATCACTCTTGTCCACAACACCTCACTTCAACTTCCTAACAAGAAAAGAAATTTGTTTGATTGTTTTTGATGAATTTTATGAATTTGTTTGGTATTTTTGCCCTAAAAATAAAGGTGAACACTTTACTTAGGGTTTCTGGTTTTGGTGATCCACTGATCCCATGTTTCTTGATTGGTTATGAGTTTCTATGTCTTTAGCTATCACTAAAGTGCAAAAGAAAATTTCTCAAATGAAAATGTGTTATGGAAGGCAAACCATTTTTGCAAAGATAAACTTCAATCACATCTTTCTTTTCAAAATGCAGGACAACTCAAGATTGATGCTTAGATTTGGTCAACAACTGAATCCTTTATACTTACCTCTAGCTACTTTAACTGTCCTTTCCTTAGTATCACCATGTTATCTTCCCAAGATCACCCATGGTGCCTAGTACTTGGGCAAAAAGAAATCTAGAAATGCAAGAATAGACTCAAGTTACCTCATCTTCAGCTTTCTTGGCTCAAATCTTTCATACACCTGCACTTTTACTTCAACAATATGATGAGCAACTATCAATTTACAAAGATTTCAGCACTTCCAATTCTACAAGATATCAATTGCTTTCTTTTTTCCCCAAAGACAAACAATGACATCTACCTATTCATGTGCACATTTCTTGATTGGTGAGTTTTACCTTTTTCTTGTGTTGGTTACCATCATCAACAGAAGATCCAGCAAAGGTCCAACTTCAATGAAGTTCTTGGAATTGTCCCCGGCAACGGCGCCAAAAAATGTTTGTTATTGACTTTGGAGTTGTCCTCTCCAATCATGAAGTACAAAAGAATCAACAAATCATCTTTATTTTGTCAATCCTGGGAATATCCATAAGACCACAACGCCTTCTAGATGATAGATTCATAGAAATAAGAAATTGATGGCTGGAATTCTGAGAAAATGAAAATGAAGAGGAAATATCTAGGGTTTACCTTATCTAGAGCAAATCTTCATCATTTTCTATGATCTTTGTGTCTAATTCATGTTATTTTCTCATCAGAATACAAATATGAAATCAGAATTGGAAAATATCACCTGTATCACAGAGACGAGACAATCGTGATTCTGTACCAGTAGACAATTTTCACATTTCTGCAACATTCTTCAATCCTTCTTCACTCAATACATCAGTAATCATCTCTCTTCATACATCTTACTCAGCATTACACAAATGAAACTCACAAATCTCCATGATAAAGCAAGAAACAAGCTCTCACATCAAAGGAAACACACACAATAAGAGAAAACACGATTTCAGCAGAAACTCTCTCTTCTCTATTGATAGCATGCACAAATGACTAACCAACCTCTCAAAAATAGAGAAAATTGACTTATATACATTTTCAAGTGTCCTCTTTCACACTTGAATTTTGGTCCTTTCCTCTATTATTCTAAAAATATGCTATCTAAGAGTTTCCAAAAATTCTAGAAAAAATACATAAGATTCTATCCTTCATAAGGAAGACTCTTCCTTATTTTTACAACAATTGCATAAATATTTTTACAAATTTTTATCATTTTACAATATTTTTCCTTCAAAAAAGGTTTCCAAAAATGCATCTTCCAACAAAACTCATCCTCAGAAACGTGAAGGAATTACGAATGATGTGAGAATAGCCACACAAGTGACTAGCAAGAGTGAAGGCAAGAAAAGAAAGAAGAAAGAAACCATGTCAGAAGAAGAAGAATCCTTATTTGAAGTTCCCGAGAACTTCAAGAAATATGAAATAAAAGATAGACGAATCATGGTACGAATGCCTAATAGAAAAGCTGACATTGGAGAAGTATATGATAATCGAGAGAAAACCAAAAAAAATAATAGTGGCCATAGAAGGAGAAGAAGAAAAATGTACATACATAGGGCATGATTTGATGGCAGAAGAAGAAGAAGAATTAGTTACCCTATTGCGCGAATATAGAGATGTGTTTGCTTGGAGTTACAAAGACCTCAAAGGAGTATATCCGGATATATGTTCTCATAGAATCCCTATGACTCCAGATGCAAAACCTACGAAACAAAAACCATACACGTACAATGATAACTACGCTACGAAGATTAAAGAAGAAATAGATCGCTTGATAGAAGCAGGATTCATTTACGAAATTGAGCATACCGAATGGGTATCCCCCATTGTGGTTGTGCCCAAGAAGAATGGAAAATTGCGTGTGTGTATTAACCTTAAAAAAGTTAATGCCACCACGATTAGAGACAGTTATCCTCTTCCTATCACAGAACACGTATTGGAAAGAGTTGCGGTCAAGGAAGTTTACAGCTTCCTTGATGGTTTCTCAGGCTATAATCAAGTAGCCATTGCTCCAGAAGACCAACAAAAGACGGATTTTGCCAAAGAATGGGGCATATTTGCATTTCGTGTGATGCCATTTGGCTTAAAAAATGCACCCGCTACTTTCCAATGACTCATGTGTCATGTTTTTAAGGAATTCTTACGTAAGAATTTGGAAGTTTATGTCGATGACTTATGTGCACATTCAAATGAGAGACAAACGCATATCCCAGAGTTAAGGCAAGTGTTTGACAAATGTCGAGAATTTCAGGTTTGTTTGAACCCAGAAAAATGTGTTTTCATGGTCAGACAAGGCAAAATTCTAGGACACATTGTGTCAAAGAATGGAATTTCTACGGACGAAGAAAAAGTGAAAGTAATTGCCAATCTACCTAGACCAACTAACGTAAAGGAGGTAGAGGCATTTATGGGCCATTACGGTTATTATAGATGATTCATACACATGTATGCAATCATAGCCAAACCTTTGTACTCTCTTTTGACCCATTTTGAATGGACAGACGAGTGTGAGAATTCATTCAATGAACTCAAACGACGTTTGTGCTCAGCACCTATATTGACAACCCCGGATTGGAGTAAGCCATTCCATGTACATGTGGATGCATCCAATTACGCCATAGATGTGTGTTAGCACAACCCACGAGTGAAGGAAATATAGATCTTCCCATAGCTTACGCGAGTAGACAGTTGAACGCAACAGAAAGAAATTACACCACTACTGAACGAGAAGGATCAGGGATGATCTACGCGGTAAAGAAACTCAGACATTATTTGTTGGCAAACAAGTTCAAGTTCTTTACAAATCATCAAGCCCTATTGTACTTAGTCAACAAGCCATGTAACACAGGATGATTAATACGTTGGTTTCTATTACTCATGGAGTACGATTTTGAAGTGGTAGTCAGGAAAAGAAAGACACATCTTAGAGCTGACCACCTTTCAAGATTAACCACACGAGAAGCTCCTCAAGGAATAGTGGATGAGTTACCCGATGCATACTTGTTTAACCTTGAGATAGCACCAGAATGGGCTAAGCCGATAGTCCCTATTCTCATGTATGGACCCAAGAATCGTAGGATAAGGATCAAGGAAGGAGAGATTACAAAGTCTCAAAGATATCAAATCATAGCAGGAAGTATATATAAACAAGACAATCAAAAGATTCTTGCTTGTTGCATAGATGAATCGAAACATGCGAATTGGTTGCAATTAGCACACATAGGTGCATTAAAGCAACATCACTCGAAACATCGTACTTTGCACACTCTGCATAGACTAGGAGTATATTGGCCTTCGATGGAAGCAGACGTCTACAAGTGGTGTAAAGAATGCCCTGTTTGTTGTGAAAGACCACCAGTAGAACATGCTACATTATATCACGTGTCTCTCACACCAGACTGGAGTGAACCTCTAGTGACGTACTTGAGGACGAAAACATTCCCTCAAGGAATGACCTTAGCACGACAACGCAGTCTAGAGCAGGAAGCTCAAGACTATTCACTTATTGGCGATAACCTATATAAACAAGGACGAGACGGATACTTAAGACAATGTGTTCATGAAAGCGATTACTTGAGCGTACTAGAGACTGCACACCAAGGTGTTGCAGGAGGTCACTTTGGACCAGATAGGATAATCAAAGCCATCCTCTTTACAGGATTATGGTGGCCCACTCTTCACATGGATGCTCATACCTATGTAAAGAGATGTGATGTGTGCCAAAGAACTCAGTTTCCTACTCGCAGAGATGAAATGCCATTGAAACCCATGATGGGCGGACGTGCATTTTCTAAGTGGGGTATAGACTTTGTAGGACCCATTAACCCCCCTGCAAAAGTTACACATGCGGAATACATTATTGTTGCGACAGATTATCTTACCAAATGGGTAGAGGCAAAAGCCACGAAAAAGAATGATGCACACACGACTGCAAAATTCTTATTTGAAAATGTCTTTACAAGATATGGATTGCCTATAGAGTTAGTGAGCGATCGAGGAACTCACTTTCTAAACCAAGTCATTGAATATTTGTTACAGGATTTTATGGTGATTCACAAGAAATCCGCACCATATCATCCTCAGGCCAATGGTCAGGCTAAAAGCACTAACAAGATCCTTTGTAACGTACTGACGAAACTCGTGAACAACAAACATTCAGATTGGGACAAATAGTTACACCACGCTGTTTGGGCATATCGAGTGGCCTACAAGACCGTACTCAATGCAACTCCCTTTCAGATGGTTTTTGGTCAGAATGTTGTGCTTCCTTTGGACTTCTTGATACCGACCCTTAAGGTTGCACAAGAACATCAGTGGACCGGCCATGAATTATCATCAAGAATAATGGACTTGGAACGATTAGGAGAAACCAAGCTGAAAGCAGCAGCAGGAATATACGTGGCAAAGAAGCAACAGAAAGCATATTTTGATGCACATGTGAAAGATAAAGGCTTAAAAGAAGGAGATTTAGTTCTAGTATATACGCTGAAACAACATGATCATTAACAGACTCTCAACAAGTGGAGCAGTACAATTAGCCACCTTAGAAGGAGACATAATGCCTAATTACATTAGTGGCTGTAGAGTCAGGTTATACCAGGAACCTCTTACTGAGGACACGCTTAGAAGACTCACGTTGGCAAAGAAGCGTAAGGAGGAAGAAAATAGAATACGAGTTGAAGCTCAGGCAGAAGCTATAGAACGCATTAAGCGCATGAAGTTAAGAAGACAAGGACTAGGGAGAGAACATTATAACCATCTAGAAACATCACCCAGATACCCCATGGCCATGTGTCAATCAAAGTCAAGTACACACCCTAGCATAGTGGACAGGAGACCATTCATTACAGTCAGGCTAGAGCATGGCAACCCTTGCCAAGAGCTCAGGGCTTTAATTGATTCAGGTGCTGCGACTAGTGCGATTAGATGGTCCCACTATAAGGACTCAGGAATAGAAATGCGGCCAATTGAGGCATACCTCATAGGGCTAGGAGGCATGGAAACCCCTTGCATGGGTGAGGTGGACCTTCCTATCCTCATAAACGAAGTGACCTTGACAGTGAAACTACTAGTGTGCCATGACAACGACCTGATAGAACCCCTAATCCTTGGCCAAGATTGGTTATACGATCACTCAGTGGACCTAAATCTTAGACAAGGCTCCTTACAGATTGGAACCTTAGATCAGAAGCGAGTGATACTGCTTGACTTCCCTAATGGCATTCCGACTGAGGTTTGTAACCCTAGACCCTATGAAATGCATGCGACGGAAGACCGGAAGATCTTTGGTCAGATCAGTCACGTTACGTCTACACCAACCCATGTGGGCTTGGCTATGGACAATTGTCAATCAGAAGGACGTCAAGAGATTTTCCCTTGGGCTTCCTGCAAATTAGAAGGGTCAATCACCCCACCGATTGGTCAAATGGACACCATCAGCGGTCAGGAGGGTTACATCAGCGGTCAAATGGGCACAATCAGCGGACAGATGGGGACGATCAGCGGTGAGGTAGACTTCATCAGCGTCCACATGGGCAAAACACCCCTGCGGTGCCCATCCTTCCACACTTACTGCGGACTGGCCTAGATTAAAAGTACAAAACGAAGCACCTCCTAATGGGCAGGTTTTGCGGGCCGACGACAATATCAGACTACTCAAAGAAAGCAGCAGTATCAGCATTACAAAGCAAGAGGCACAAGACAGATATGGGTGTCAAAAGGACAGAAAGCACCGACTGATTTCAACAACGCAGACATTGATACGAAGAAGTTAAAGACAAATCAAAGTCAGTATTCAAAGTCTACTCGACCTTCTTCTACAAGCACGAACACTCGACAAATTTGGATCGCCAAGAAGTACCTTACAAACCGACCCACACCCACGCAGATTTGGGTACCCAAACAGTGTATTATAGCTCAACCCTGAAGCCATGTAATATATCACCCTCAAAAATCTCTTCATCCTTCAACCTCATCAAATCCGATCTCAACTTTTGTCCCTTAGAAGAAACCTATCACCCGCTCATGAACTCTTAGGAAGTGGGTACCGAAACGTATCCAGACGCCTTCTACGACTCCCTTATCTAACGTAACTCCCACCCCGATTAATCTACAACCTTGTAATAACTCATTCATGACTGAACCTTGTATAAATCCACACACTATAACCCAACATCACCTGTAATAACATCTCATCAAAGCACTGCATGCAAAATCTGAAAAGATATAGGTGTCTAGAGACCTGCACTAGTTCTGCAAGAATCATTGCATCAATCACATCACAACACTTGGCTACATGGGTTACACATCGGCTATGGAAAGGGATTACGGTCTCACTTTCATGGGATCATGATTAATTTCCATACTAATGTGCTAATCTTATGTAGCAGATCTACTACGCATTCGCACCATTCATCATGGAGGCAGAAGGGCCATCGGAAGCTGGCCCCAGTGGACCAATGGCCAATATTGGAGAACTACTAGTGCAGCCCCATCCTACGGCTCAACCGCCCGAATTTCAAGGTTTCCCAGGGCCCATACCGATTGACGATCCCCCCAGGGGTTATACTGAGAAGATTCATCGCAATTCTCACTGGTTTCAAGGGCTAGCAGGACCATTGGCGGATGCTGATTTTATATTTGAGGCCAATTTGACTTTTGATGACCGTACCTGGGGCAAATATCAGTTTTTCTCAAGAGAGTTTGAAGGATTACAGAACATAGAAGACCTAACGCATGTTTGGGCAAGAGCAAGGTTTACAGAGTATTTGAGCGACCCTTTGCCTAAACCTGACTTCTACAGATGCTATTACTTGGTCACAACTTTGACAGCTTCTGAGAACAAGGATCTGCCCGGCACTTTTATTTTGCCATCCTTAGTGAACGATCCACCATATAAAAGATTTTATCTTTCTAAAGATTTGATTCGAGCTGCCATCAAGATTCATGGAACCCACACTCCAACGGAATGAGAACGGCTGGTTCCAGAGCCAATGAAACGTGGAGACGTTACTAAGTGGGAAGAGATTTCGGCGATCAGACCTGAGCTTTCAAAACCACTGCGGATATGTATGCAGCATTTTGCATTTCCAGCTCAGGACAGATTCACAATGCCTCACAAGCGCATATGGTTTGGTTTATATTTAGCATGTATTGGACCCCAGACAGTTGATCTCGCAAGCTCGATCATTGATCAGCTCTACCTAGCACAACACAGATGGGAAAGAAAGAAGGTCATCAATGGATGTTGCGCTCTCACGCGCATCGTATACATGTGTCTGGCCTACGATTTACCTATCGAGCGAGCAATGACAAGTGAGGATCTGAAAGCCTTCAAGGTAACAACAAAGAAAGCTAGAAAGCCTAGCAAAGGACGAGCAGGAAAGCGAATGAGAGGAACTATCCCCTGCCTTCAGGTGCCAGAATCACCCTCACCACAACCCTCTCCAGAGCAGTCCCCGACAGAAGCCACTCCATCTGTACAACCTATTCGCATACGGTTATCAAGACCGATTATAACGGAGGCCACCACCAGCACAGTTGCTCCTCAAGCAGCCACCATCACAGGACCTGCCACCACTACAGCAGAAGTTCCCACCACTATTGGTGCGGAAGCTTTCTCTTTTCCGATACGAAACATGGAAGCAGAGCCACTGGATACAACCTTTGATTTTGAAATGCAGGATGCCTTCTCGAATGAATTTCAGTTTTCAGAAGGTCAGATCTTCTCTCAAGAATATGAGCGGTCAAGTTACCCGACCACGCCCCGAGACCAACCACAAGGACAAATAGTGTCTAGTTCCGAGGAAGAAAGAATGGAAACCGACGAAGATGAAGGCGATGACGAAGCCAGCCAGGGCACTCATGAATCCCAAGAGCATGGACAGACAGATGAACAAGGACAGCACACCGACACCCAGGGAGACACCAGTACACATGAAGATGAAACCTTTGAAGCAGCAGCTTATACACTAGCCATCAAGAAGCTATACCGCACCATGGAGAAAGCTTGGACACACAAGAAATTGACTGAGGAAGAGAGTCAAGCACTTATAGAACAGGAACTTGTCTCAAGCGGATCCAAAGAAGTATATATCAGAGGCTTTCGAGAACTTGTCAAATCAGTGGGATCCATAGAAGCCTTACGATATTTGCAGAGGAAACCGTTACCGCAGTATGACCCTCGTAGAATCCGTCTACTAACCAAACCGGGTGAATATATTCGGGTACCCACCAGCGGACAATCTTCAGAATAGGCCAGGGAAGCACGTCTCGTCCCTGAAGGCTCATTGGCAGAAGACACCATTATCATCGACTCCCCACCCCTTAGTACTGCTGTACATACCACCACAGTTGTTGAAGTACCTACCACCCCAACCGCTCCTCCTTCACCTCCCATCCATCCAGTCTCCCCCATACACCCTCCTTCTCCCATAACAACATCCTCCTTCTCCGGGGGAGTAGTAGAAGTCATCCTTACTCCCATTTATCCCACAATTCCCGCACCCACTCAACCTAGTCTACCCCCTAGCACACCCACCTTTCTATCAAATCCAATTTTCCCACCATCCTTTCCGACCTTCCCTACACCTCCAAGACCCCTTTTCCCATTCCCACCTCCATTAAGCTTCTCCCCAGTCTCACCTCCCAAACCCACCGTAACTCCTCTTTCCCCTTTCCACCAAGCCGTCCAAGACAACCCCTCTGTAAATTACTCGTCAACCTTTGTAAATCCCGTATTTACACCTACACACTTACCCACGATCACACCACTATTCATAGTCACCGCACTCGACACCACATCCAGCGATATGGATATATCACCACTTTGCATCTACACCTACTGCATCTTCGCTTAGCACATCGTTAGTATTATCACCCACTGTAGATAATGCATTTCGACAAATAATCACCTGTATGACTCAAGTCAAAGATGAGTTCACATCTCTGGGAAATAATTATCAGTAGCTACAGAAGACAACCAATGATTTACAGTCGTAGCTAAATTCATTGACCATCGAGAATGCCTCCCTAAACACCAGATACCAAGAAATCCGTGAGGCATACCACAAACTAGAACTAGAAAGTGAAGAGAAAACCAAAGAGGCCACTGCTGATCTTGATAATTTGTTAAGGGCACAGACCATTCGCAACGCAACGTTAACACGAAATATGGGATTACTTAGACGACACTTGGCAGCCGCCTTAGAAGAAAACCAACGCTTACAAGAACAAAATAGAGAGAATCTAGAAGTTGCCTTAGATCAGCCAGACCAACCACTAAGCCCAAGTCGCTTTAAGGCCGTGCCCTCAGAATCAATGAAAATGTTGTTAGATGATCATATCAGATTGTTAGATGAGTACGACAGCATGAACGAGGAGTTTCAGAAACTCAAACATGAAAACAAGATCTTGTAGTTAAGAGCACCAATACCACAAGGACTACCAGCTCCTGCGGACCCATCTCCTGACATCCTAGAGGAACTCAACGCATTACGGGCCCAGGTATCTACTCTCAATCACGGATAGAAGTATACGAAGCACCACCCAGACTCGACTCCCCATCGGACCTACCAGCAGAGGAAGAAACAGTCACTATTCCCGTGGAGGAAACTTTTCAGGAAGCCTATGAGCCCAAACCATCCTAGGCAGACACATCACGGCTAAAGGCTAGATGACTTTCGAACTTCCAACTCCCGCATGGATGAAGACGATAGAAGAACTAGGGACAACCCACTCAGCACGGGTAGAGGTGCAGTTACACGCAATGGCGATGATTGAACAATGCATTTTACAGTCCCCCTACTTTGCTCACTTGGCCCCACGAAGATACATATCAGGGCACGAGCTACAGTATAAACCTTATTTCATGTTAATGGAAGAATATCAGTTAGCCATAGAGAAAGAAACAGGCAAAAAGCCCTCCCACGCAACTCAATTTGAACCGGAAGAACATGCACATGCACATGCATATTCACATACACGTACACAAACACATACACAAACACATGCACATACACATGCACATGCACATGCACATGCACATGCACATGCACATGCACATGCACATGCACATGCACATGCATATTCACATACACGTACACAAACACATACACAAACACATGCACATACACATGCACATGCACATGCACATGCACATGCACATGCAAATGCACATGCACATGCACATGCACATGCACATGCACATGCACATGCACATGCACATGCACATGCACATGCACATGCACATCCACATGCACATGCACATGCACATGCACATGCACATGCACATGCACATGCACATGCACATGCACATGCACATGCACATGCACATGCACATGCACATGCACATGCACATGCACATGCACATGCACATGCACATGCACATCCACATGCACATGCACATCCACATGCACATGCACATCCACATGCACATGCACATACACATTCACATGTATGTGTATGTATATGCATATGTGTATATGTGTTTGTGTATGTGCATGTGCATGTGCATGTGCATGTGTATGTGCATGTGCATGTGTATGTGTGTGTATATGTGTTTGTGTATGTGCATGTGAATGTGCATGTGCATGAACATGCAGATGCACAAGCACATGCACATGCACAAGCACATGCACATGCACAAGCACATGCACATGCACATGCACAAGCACATGCACATGCACATGCACATGCACATGCACATGCACATGCACATACACATGCACATACAAAAACACATATACACATACACATGCACATACACATACACATACACATACACATACACATACACATACACATACACATACACATACACATACACATACACACACATACACATACACATACACATACACATACACATACACATACACATACACATACACATACACATACACATACACATACACATACTCATACACATACACATACACATACACATACACATACACATACACATACACATACACATACACATACACATACACATACACGTACACGTACACCTACATGTACACCTACACCTACACATACACCTACACCTACACGTACACCTACACCTACACGTACACGTACACCTACACCTACACCTACACCTACACCTACACCTACACGTACACCTACACATACACGTACACCTACACGTACACATACACCTACACGTACACATACACATACACGTACACATACACATACACATACACGTACACCTACACCTACACGTACACATACACCTACACCTACACATACACATACACATACACATACACATACACATACACATACACATACACATACACATACACATACACATACACATACACATACACATACACATACACATACACATACACATACACATACACATACACATACACATACACACACACATACACACACACATACACACACACAGACACATACACATACACATACACATACACACACACAAACACATACACTTACACATACACATACACATACACATACACATACACATACACATACACATACACATACACATACACATACACATACACATACACATACACATACACATACACATACACATACACATACACATACACATACACATACACATACACATACACATACACATACACATACACATACACATACACATACACATACACATACACATACACATACACATACACATACACATACACATACACATACACATACACATACACATACACATACACATACACATACACATACACATACACATACACATACACATACACATACACATACACATACACATACACATACACATACACATACACATACACATACACATACACATACACATACACATACACATACACATACACATACACATACACATACACATACACATACACATACACATACACATACACATACACATACACATACACATACACATACACATACACATACACATACACATACAAATACACATACACATACACATACACATACACATACACATACACATACACATACACATACACATACACATACACATACACATACACATACACATACACATACACATACACATACACATACACATACACATACACATACACATACACATACACATACACATACACATACACATAACATACACATACACATACACATACACATACACATACACATACACATACACATACACATACACATACACATACACATACACATACACATACACATACACATACACATACACATACACATACACATACACATACACATACACATACACATACACATACACATACACATACACATACACATACACATACACATACACATACACATACACATACACATACACATACACATACACATACACATACACATACACATACACATACACATACACATACACATCCACATACACATACATGATGGAGAGTGTTAATCTCCAAAAGAACAAGCTATCCTTGGTATTAGACCACCTCTAGACCAAGAATAACTTTAGACTCCACATAATTTTGGAAATCCACTATCACATTATCAAGAAATTGATTGACTGTGAAGAAATCACTTCTCTGAAAAGTCTGCTGCAGATTAATCACTCATTGACTAATCAATCCTGTAAAGTTTTTAATAAAACTTTGTTCAATGCTTCGCCTTAAGGTTGCGCACCTTCTCCACTTTAAATCTCTGCAAATGATTCAGTATACTCTGAGAAATCATACAAACAATTTACCTATGTGTAAAACACCTTCTCTGCAGTAGCGACTTTGACACCTGTAACTTCTTAGCTATAGTTCTCCCAATGTCGAACCCGTTTGATCAAGATCTTTTAGCCATAGATGGCTTACCTTCCAACTTAGATTTTGAGCCCTCACTTGTATAAAACTTTACACCATGCACTGAGCAATGTTCATTTCTCTGAACATGAAATCTGCGCCAGTTTTGTCGACTCTCAGAACATTATCACATATGAATGTTCCTATGCAAAATTCTCTTAACCTGATGACAATTAGACTCTCAAATTCTAGCCATAGATTGATTAACTATGGACTTAGATATGTTCAGAAGGACTCCTCAAAATATTTATTATAGAAGTAGCAGACAGCAAAACATCGGGCGCAAGATTTTCTTGATTACTCAGAAAAATTACAACTACATTGAAGAGATAACTTCAACTCACTCTCATGTGTCCAATGACACTTTTCTACAACTGATTTCTCTCTTCCTATTCTCTATACTACATGCCCCGACTTTTTCAAAACATTTATAGGCAAATATGTACAAACTTATGACTAATCAAAAGTATGAGTCATATATATTTGAACTAATGTACATATGTGTACATAGCTTTGGATTTTTGAGTATGTCCTTCCTTCAAACTTCTGAATTTATTCTCTTCTTGATTTCTTGACTTCATTTCTTCATAAACCTTCAATTGATGATTGACATGCACCAACAGCTCCCCCTCAATCATTAATTGAGGTTCTTCTCTATCTTCTTAATTCCTGCCATATCCTTGAATCTCTGTAGCTTTGGTCCATCTAGACTTTTTGTCATCATATCTGCAAGTTGATCTTTTGTAGGAGTATGCACAACTTCAATTTCCTTATCAATGACCTTCTCTCTCAGAAAATGATACTGTATTTCAATATGCTTAGTTCTAGCATGAAATACAGGATTAGCTGCCAAGTATAGAGAACTCATATTGTCTCCACAAATAATAGGAGTACTTTGAATCACATCAAAAACTTTCATAAGTGTCTTTAGCCAAATTACCTCCTTTGCAGCTTCCACCATACCTTTATATTCTGCTTCTGTAGATGACAAAGCAACTGTATGTTGCTTCTTAGAACTCCATGAAATCAATTTGTCTCCTACATAGCACAAATATCCATGTGTTGATCTTCTATCATCCACATTACCTGCCCAATCTGCATCACTATATATCTTCACTCTTGTATCAGAAGTAAATCCATAGTACAACCCTTCTTTGAGTGTACCCTTGATGTACCTAAGTACTCTTGTCCTACAATCCAATGTTCCTTTCTAGGACAATGCATAAATTGTGAAAGCACACCAACTGCATATGACAAATGAGGCCTTGTCAATGTAGCATAAAGCAAGCTACCAACCAAACTTTGATAGAGCTTCATGTCTCTGAATTCTTCTCCTCCAAATCTAGACAATTTATGGTTCACTTCCAATGGTGTAGGTGCAACCCTGCAATCTTCCATTTTAAATTTGGTTAGCAAATTTTTAAGATACCTTTCTTGGGTCACATATACTCCATGTTGAGTATATAAAATCTCCATTCCCAAGAAGAATGACAAGTTCCCCAAATCATTGATTTTGAACTCTTTCTCCATCTGCTTCTTGATCATTTGTATTCCTTTATCATCTGTTCTTGTAAGTATTATGTCATCAACATAAATACAAACATAAATGAATCCATCTTCACTTGCTTTGACTAGCAAGCTACTATCTGCCTTTGATGCTTGAAATCCAAGATCATTCAAGAACTTTACAAGCCTATAATTCCATGCCCTTGGGGCCTGCTTTAATCCATACAAAGCTCTCTTGAGCTTACACACATAATTTGCATTCACTTGATCTTTGAATCCATCTGGTTGCTCCATGTAAACTTCATATGAAATGTAACCATTCAAAAAAGCATTTTTAACATCTAATTGAGATAGCTTCCAACCTTTACAAGCAGCAATTGCTATGAGAGTTCTGATGGTTGTCATCTTTGCCACACGACTATAAGTCTCATCATAGTCCACTCCATATGTCTGTGCATATCCTTTCACAACAAGTCTGGCTTTGTACCTAGACACACTTCCATCTGCAAATCTTTTTGTTTTGTACACCCACTTACATCCAATAATTTTCTGGCTATTAGGTTTAGGAACCAAATCCCAAGTCTGATTCTCTATCAATGCATCATACTCCTCTTGCATGGCTTCTTCCCAATTTCTCTTGCCTTTGGCTTCATCATATGTAGATGGATCTTCATCTGCTTTTACCAAATAAGCATAATCTTTAGTAGTCAAGAATGAGGTGTCATAGCTATACCTTGTAGGTTGCCATTTGTGCCTAGATGACCTCCTAACTTCTGCACTTTTTGAAGTCTCTGGTTCATCACATTCTGGATCAAACCTTGGCCTCTCTTCAACTTCAACCTGTACTTCATTATTCTCATTTTCATCAAGGAATTGAATCTTTGCTTTACCTTTCCTTTGATCCACTACTTCTTCAACATCTGCATGTACATTATATTTACCTGCATACCAAGTACCTTGCTCATCAAATGTAACATCCTTGGATACAAGGAATTTCTTTGTGGATGGACTCCACAACCTGTATCCCATTTGCTTATCATCATAACCAATGAATACATACTTTTCTGCCTTAGGCTCCAACTTATGTCTCAATTGAGATGGCACATATGCATATGCCAAACACCCAAATATTCTGCAATGATCCAAGGTAGGTCTCTTACCCCACCAAGCTTCATATGGTGTCATACCTTGCAAAGCTTTACAAGGCAATCTATTAACCAAATAAGTAGCTGTATTTACAACCTCTGCCCACAAATAATTTGGGCAATTCTTCTCTTTCATCATGGACCTTGCAAACTCAACAAGAGTCCTATTTCTCCTTTCTGCTACCCCATTTTGTTGAGGAGAGTACCTGCAAGTAACTTCTCTCTTTATACCTGCATTCCACAAGTAATCATTGAATTCATTTGAAAAATACTCTCCCCCTCCATCTGACCTTAGTCTCTTCAATTTTTGACCTATAATCCTTTCTGCATATGCATGATAGTGTTTAAATGTATTAAACACTTCTGATTTTTCTTTAATCACATAAATTGTGATCCATCTGGTAGCATCATCAACATATATGACATAGTATCTTGAACCATTTATACTAAAGTCCTTTGAAGGACCCCACACATCTGTATGCACCAACTCAAGTCTTTCTGAATACATAAACCCATGCTTGGAATAGGATTGCTTATGAGCCTTACCTAATTGACATGCCTCACATCTGTATGTCATGTGTTGACCTGCAATGTTAGGCAACCCAAGCACTGAATCATTATTAATCATGTCTTTGGTACCTCTTTCATTGAAGTGTCCAAGCCTTTTATGCCAAAGATCCAATTCAGATACCTTCTTCTCTCCATATGTGAACATAGCATGTCCAACATTTCCTTGTACCTTCAATGTGAAAAGCCTCCCTTCCTTCTTTCCTGTAACAACCTGTTTATACCCTTGACTAGGGTCTTCAACATAGACTCCATCATTAGTAAACCTTACCTCATATCCTTTTTCCACAATTTGACCTACACTGATCAAATTCTTTGGAATTGTGGGAACATAAAGAACCTTACGCAGAAGAGTGCTCCCATCTTTAGCCTTGACTGAACCAATTGACTTTACCTTATGCTTTGTATTATCACCTGTCTGAACTGTATGGTTAATTGCATTATGATCTAGATCAGTCATCAAAGCAATATTTCCACTTAAATGATTACTACATCCTGAATCAATGTAGAACACTCTCATGTCCTCATGTGAGGTTTCATATGTTGCATTCATAATGAGAGTCGAATCCTCCTTCTGATCTGATGCATAGTTGTAGTAGGTGTTATTATAGGATTGATTTTGGAAGCTTCTTCCTCCACTTCTTCCAAAAGAATTCCTACCACCTCTACCTCTGAAGTTTCCTCTCTGAAATCTACCACCTCTTGCTCTTTGATTAAAGTTTTGATAATTACCATTGTTCTGATTATTGTGCCAACAATCATGAGATAAATGATTGGTCTTACCACATATCCAACAAGATCTTGCATTATCTTTGTTGTTTCTGCCTCTTCCTCTACTTCTGCCATTTCCTTTTCCTCTTATGAAATTTGCTTGGTTTGAAGTACCTTCTTCTTCACCTGATTGTTGCTTTCCTTTGTTAGCTTTCTTCTTGTCTTTAGAGTACATTGCATGACCTGCACTCTTATCAACATCTCCTTTGATATCATTCTCAAAAGTTAGCATATGACCTAACAATGGATTCAAATCAGGAGTGAAATGATCTAATGAAAGTTCTGTAGACAAAATAAAAGGCTTCCACTTCTCATCTCCTCTTAGCCCTGTGAGAATTTGTCTTACCAATTTATCTTCTTCAATATCTTCATCCACTACACCTAAAGAATCTGCAATGTCCTTCATCTTTGTCACATAATCAGAGATTGATTATGAGGCCTTCTTTTTGAAAGTAGTAAATTCTACCCATAGTGAAGCCTTCCTTGATTTGGTTGTGTTTTGGAAATGCTCTTCCAAAGCATTCCAAATGTCACTTGCACTTTCAAGTCCTCTAATGTGAGGAAGCAAATAATCATTGACTGCCATGTAGATTATGCTCCTTGCTTGAGCATCCTTCTTCATCCAATTCTTTAGATCTGACAATTCTTCCCTAGTTGGAACACTAGGATCTCTGAACTGAGGCTTCTCTTCTTCACCTGTAATGTATGCTATCAAATCTTTGCTCATCAGATGAGCTTCCATTCTCATAGACCAAGCTGGATAGTTCTCTCTATCCAACTTTTCAATTTGGAGACTATCTCCCATCCTTGCTTCACCTGTAGTCTCAAAACTTTAGACTTTACAAGGAATAAATGTACCTTAACTTCGAGTGTTACTTCTTCTGATCCTTTTGATAATCTTTGTGTGTCTCCCTTCAATCTTTCTTCAACACTTTATCCTTCTTAACCTTCGAAATGTAGAACTTGTATATTTGCAGCAGTCGGAGTCTTCCTTTCCTTAATTTTGACACAACCTGCTCTGATACCACTGATGGAGAGTCTTAATCTCCAAAAGAACAAGCTATCCTTGGTATTAGACCACCTCTAGACCAAGAATAACTTTAGACTCCACATAATTTTGGAAATCCACTATCACATTATCAAGAAATTGATTGACTGTGAAGAAATCACTTCTCTGAAAAGTCTGCTGCAGATTAATCACTCATTGACTAATCAATCCTGTAAAGTTTTTAATAAAACTTTGTACAATGCTTCACCTTAAGGTTGCGCACCTTCTCCAACTTAAATCTCTGCAAATGATTCAGTATACTCTGAGAAATCATACAAACAATTTACCTATGTGTAAAACACCTTCTCTGCAGTAGCGACTTTGACACCTGTAACTTCTTAGCTATAGTTCTCCCAATGTCGAACCCGTTTGATCAAGATCTTTTAGCCATAGATGGCTTACCTTCCAACTTAGAGTTTGAGTCCTCACTTGTATAAAACTTTACACCATGCACTGAGCAATGTTCATTTCTCTGAACATGAAATCTGCGCCAGTTTTGTCGACTCTCAGAACATTATCACATATGAATGTTCCTATGCAAAATTCTCTTAACCTGATGACAATTAGACTCTCAAATTCTAGCCATAGATTGATTAACTATGGACTTAGATATGTTCAGAAGGATTCCTCAAAATATTAACTACAGAAGTAGCAGACAACAAAACATCGGGCGCAAGATTTTCTTGATTACTCAAAAAAATTACAACTACATTGAAGAGATAACTTCAACTCACTCTCATGTGTCCAATGACACTTTTCTACAACTGATTTCTCTCTTCCTATTCTCTATACTACATGCCCCGACTTTTTCAAAACATTTATAGGCAAATATGTACAAACTTATGACTAATCAAAAGTATGAGTCATCTATATTTGAACTAATGTACATATGTGTACATAGCTTTGGATTTCTGAGTATGTCCTTCCTTCAAACTTCTGAATTTATTCTCTTCTTGATTTTTTGACTTCATTTCTTCATAAACCTTCAATTGATGATTGACATGCACCAACAATACACATACACATACACATACACATACAAATACACATACACATACAAATACACATACACATACACATACACATACACATACACATACACATACACATACACACACATACACATACACATACGCATACACATACACATACACATACACATACACATACACACACACACACATACACATACACATACACATACACATACACATACACATACACATACACATACACATACACATACACATACACATACACATACACATACACATAACATACACATACACATACACATACACATACACATACACATACACATACACATACACATACACATACACATACACATACACATACACATACACATACACATACACATACACATACACATACACATACACATACACATACACATACACATACACATACACATACACATACACATACACATACACATACACATACACATACACATACACATACACATACACATACACATACACATACACATACACATACACATACACATACACATACACATACACATACACATACACATACACATACACATACACATACACATACACATACACATACACATACACATACACATACACATACACATACACATACACATACACATACACATACACATACACATACACATACACATACACATACACATACACATACACATACACATACACATACACATACACATACACATACACATACACATACACATACACATACACATACACATACACATACACATACACATACACATACACATACACATACACATACACATACACATACACATACACATACACATACACATACACATACACATACACATACACATACACATACACATACACATACACATACACATACACATACACATACACATACACATACACATACACATACACATACACATACACATCAACATACACGTACACATACACGTACGCGTACACGTTGTTGGAAAGGAGTATTTTTGGAAAGCATTTTTGATATAGAAAATTAGTAAAAAGTCAAAAAACTTGTAAAATATTTATGCAATGATTGTAAAAAAAAGGGAAGAGTCTTCCTTATGTAGTCAAGGACCTCATGTAATTTTTGTAGAATTTTTAGAAACTCTTAGATAGCATATTTTTAGAAAATTAGAGAAAAAGACCTAATTTCAAGTGTGAAAAGGGACACTTGAAAATGTATATAAGTCAATTTTCTCTATTTTGGAGAGGTTGGTTATTCATTTGCTCATGCTATCAATAGAGAAAAGAGTTTCTGCAAAAATCGTGTTTTCTCCTGTTGAGTGTATTTTCTTTGATGTGAGAGCTTGTTTCTTGCTTAATCATGGAGATTTGTGAGTTACATTTGTGTATTACTGAGTGAGTTGTATGAAGGAAGAGGTTTACTGATGTAATGAGTGGAAAAGGACAGAAGAAAGTTCCAAAATTGTGAAAATCGTCTGAATGCACAGAATCGCGATTGTCTCGTCTCTGGGGTACAGGTGATATTTTTCAATTTTGAGTTCATATTTGTATTCTGCTGATAAAATAGCATGGTTTTGACACAAAGATCATAGAAAATGATGGAGATTTGCTTTAGATATGGTAAACCCTAGACTTTCTCTTCATCTTCAACTTTTCTCAGCAATCCAGCCATTAATCTCTTATTTCCTTGAATCTATTATCTTGAAGGGGCTGTGGTCTTATGGATATTCCTAGGATTGACAAAATAAAGATGATTTGTTGATTCTTTGTTACTTCATGATTGGAGAGGACAACTTGGAGTCCAAAACAAAACATTTTTTGGCGCCGTTGCCGGGGAATATTCCAAGAACTTCTTTGAAGTTGGACCTTTGCTGGATCTTCAGTTGATGATGGTAACCAACACAAGAACAAGGTAAAGCACATCAATTAGGAAAAGTGCACATGAATAGGTAGATATCATTGTTTGTCTTTAGGGAAGAAGAAAGCAATGGATATCTTGTAGAAGTGGAAGTGCTGAAATCTTTGTAAATTGATAGTTGCTCATCATATTGATGAAGTAAAAGTGCAGGTGTGTGGAAGATTTGAGCCAAGAAGCTGAAGATGGAGGTAACTTGAATCTATTCTTGCATTTCTAGATTTCTTTTTGCCCAAGTACTAAACACCATGGGTGATCTTGGGAAGATAACATGGTGATACTAAGGAAAGGACAGTTAAAGTAGCTAGATGTAAGAATGAGGGATTCAGTTGTGACCAAATCTGAGCATTAATCTTGAGTTGTTCTGCATTTTGAAAAAAATATGGTTGAGTTTATCTTTACAAAAATTAATTGCCTTTCATAACACTTTTTCATTTGAGAAACTTTCTTTTGTACTTTAGTGATAGCTAAGGACATAGAAACTCATAACCAATCAAGAACTATGGGATCAGCTGATCTCCAAAACCAGAAACCCTAAGTAAAGTGCTCTCCTTTATTTTTAGGGCAAAAATACCAAACAAATTCATAAAATTCTTCAAAAATAATCAAACAAATTTCTTTTCTTGTTAGGAAGTTGAAGTGAAGTGTGGTGGACAAGGTTGATTGTAAAAAAGTGAAGAAAAGGTCAAAAAACCAGAAAATTAGAAAACACGATTCTCTGCACAGAATCGCGATTTTCTGAAAAAAAGTATTGAAACTTGAACAACATTTCATCCATAGGTGAAGTGAAGTGTTGTGGACAAGGGTGATTGTGAAAAAAGTGAAAAAAAAAAAAAGGGGTAAAAAAAAACCAAAAAATTAGGAAACACAATTCTCTGCACAGAATCGCGATTTTCTGAAAAAAATATTGAAACTAGAGCAACATTTCATCCACATGTTGAATTGAGGTTGATACAGGGTATTGAAGGAAATTAAGAAGAAGAGACTACCCCAATTGGCATAAAGTCAAAAATATGCAAAAAACACGATTTTCTGCACAGAATCGCGATTTCCTATAGAGGAAAATTGTTGGAAATTTTTTGCATATCTGAGTACATTGAGATAAGAAAGTGTAAAGGAGACCAGTAAGATTGAGTAAGTGAATTGGAACAAGGGAAAGAGTGTGGAAAATTGAAAATCACACAAAATCGCGATTTTTTGAGCATTATATAAACAGAAATTTGAAGAAAAAATTCATTTGAGAGTGAGAGTGAGCAGAGCTGCTGGAATCGCGATTTTCAGCAAACAGTGGCCATTGGAACAATTTTTCACCCAAGCAAGAAAGGTAAGAATCCTAACATCATTCTTGAGCACATATTTTTGGTTTTTTGTGAAAAATAACACCAAAAAATAGAAAAAATAAGAGGAGAACAGAATCGCGATTTTTTGATTTCTTGAGTTTTTACTAAGAAATCATTAAATTTTGCTTTAGTTGCTTTATTGCATGTTGAAATTTTCATAAGGCGATTCTATAGGTGAAAAAAAATATAAAAAAATCAACATTTTGAAATTTTGTCAAAAACTGGACAAAATCGTGATTCTGAGTTTTAACTCAAAATCGCGATTCTGTGAAAAGTGCCATCAACATCGCGATTCCCAGAACGCGATTTTCATTAAGAAAATCGTGTTTAACAATCTGTGAGCAATCACGATTGTCTGGGAACAAAATCGTGAAAAACACGATCTTGTGAACAAAATCGTGAAAAACACGATCTTGTGAACAAAATCGTGAAAACACGATCTTGTGAACAAAATCGTGAAAAACACGATCTTGTGAACAAAATCGTGAAAAACACAATCTTGTGAACAAAATCGTAAAAAACACGATCTTGTGAACAAAATCGCTAAAATCACGATTTTCACACAAAATCGTGAAAAACACGATCTTGTGAACAAAATCGTGAAAAACACGATCTTGTGAACAAAATCGTAAAAAACACAATCTTGTGAACAAAATCGCGAAAATCACGATTTTCACACAAAATCGTGAAAAACACGATCTTGTGAACAAAATCGTGAAAAACACGATCTTGTGAACAAGATCGTGAAAAACACGATTTTCACACAAAATCGTGAAAAACACGATCTTGTGAACAAAATCGTAAAAAAACACGATTTTCAATAGAGAATCGTGAAAAACACGATTTTCAATAGAAAATCGTGAAAATCATAAATTCCACAGAGAATCGTGAAAAACACGATTTTCAATAGAAAATCGTGAAAATCATAAATTCCACAGAAAATCGTGGAAAAACACGATTTTATTCAGAAAATCGTGAAAATCATAAATTCCACAAAAAATCGTGGAAAAACACGATTTTATTCAGAAAATCGTGAAAATCATAAATTCCACAGAAAATCGTGGAAAAACACGATTTTATTCAGAAAATCGTGAAAATACATAACCTCCACAGAAAATCGTGGAAAAACACGATTTTATTCAGAAAATCGTGAAAATACATAACCTCCACAGAAAATCGTGGAAAAACACGATTTTATTCAGAAAATCGTGAAAATACATAACTTCCACAAAAAATCGTGGAAAAACACGATTTTATTCAGAAAATCGTGAAAATACATAACCTAAGCAGAAAATTGTGAAAATAGGTGAATGATACTTAGGTCTGGAAATAAAATAAATACACTTTCTAAACAAGACCTAGCAAGGAAGGGAAAAGAGCCAGGAAGTAGTAAAAGATCAGAAAGAAGTTTAGGGCAAGAAAATAACATGGAAAACCTAAATGAAACAAATGAGTCAATAGAAACTGGGGATTTTAGAAACATCCTCAAATACATGTATACAAATAGGTTTGGAGCCTATGTATATCAGGATGGAATGCATAAATTCCTCATTAGATTGAGAAATTTAGAAGTTCCCTTGAATATAACCCCAGTAGCACAATTCAAGGATGGAAGATATGAAGATAGGCAAGGATGTATATACATCCTCTCTCAAGACCCAGAAAATTCAAATGACCTAGGGCAATGTGCTGATAAGGGACCTTGGGAGCATAACATAGAACAAACAAATTTGCCCAGGCCAAATGAAAACCACACTAGCAATGAACAACAACATGGGAGGAGGACACATAATTCCCCAAATCCCTTTGACAAGGAACCAGATGGATACAATGACTTCCCACTTAGAAGAAGACCTCATTGGCAGCCTCAGGGTAGAATGCTTAGACCATACCAAGTAGCCAAATGCATGAAGAACCAATATGAAGGGTATTCAGATCCTCATGCTCATGCAGCAGAATTTAGACAACTAATTAGAGCTGAGGAAGTAGAGGATTACAAGGTGCAATTTGAGGCATTTGGACTAACCCTAACAGGACCAGCCTTATCTTGGTTCATTCCCCTCAGAAAGGAAATGTATCTGGACATTGAATCTTTTTTAGAAGCTTTCATTGGAGAATTTTCTAAGACTGGGATAAAACATAGTACAGCCACATTAATACATAGTTTCAAACAACAAAAGGAGGAAAATGTTAGAGAAGTAGCCAGAAGGTTTAAGCAATACATTGATAGATGCCCAAGAGGGGAAGTACCTTCCATGGCAAAACAAGTATCCCTATTCATTGAAGGTTTGAGAAGTGCTCAACTAAGAACCCTAGTGTACTATAGGAGATGTCCTGACTTAGCAGCCTGTGTGAAGGAGGCAATAGACTTGGAGGACAACAAAGGTCAAGATCTGTTGGCATTTGATCAACCTAGACCATATGAAGACAAAATTCCTCCAGCAGAAGAATTGGCTCAGGCCATTGCTAAAGCCCTAGAGGTAAACACTAAAGCTAATCTGATTAACTCTAGGATAAACACAAACAAAAAATGTTACATTTGTGGAGAAAATCATCTGGCACAACAATGCCTATATCAGAAGCCTCCACACTTGCAAGATAGGAAGACACTCAAATACTGCACACTAGAGAGAAAATGGACAAACCATACCAGGGAGGAATGCTTCTATAACAAACAACCCGTCAAGGAAAGAGACTACATGGCTCAGAGGGAATCAGGTTATACTGAGCAACCAAGACCAGTGTTGGGACAACAGCCTCCTATTCCAACTAATGTGGTACCAGTCCAATATACACCCATAGAGGAAGGAAATTCAAGATTCAGATCACCCTATAAGGAAGAGTATCAATGGAGTGAGGGACATCAGGAAGAATGGGAAGATTATGAAATAAGAGAACCTGAGCTTAGAGCCCTAGATTTGGGAAATGGAAAAATTGAAATGGACACAGCAACATTCATGTACATTACCAATAACTACATGTCCAATCAAAAACCTCAATTCAAAGGGGGACCAAAGATAACTTGTTTTAGGTGTGGGGGAGAGCATTTCATTAGAGATTGTCCGCAACCTCCTACATTGAGAATAGAGGGAGCCTATTGTAAGGATTGTGGCAGAGAGCATTTGATAAAAGATTGCCCAAAAAATCCCCAAAAACAACAGAACACACCCAATAACATACCACTAAAAACAGTCAATATTATGGAACAGGAGGAATTAAGTAACAATGATCAAGTTGGAATCAATGTTATAACAAGGGCACAAGCTAAGCAACAGGAAACAAATAAGGAACAAAGTGAAGGTTCAGCCTCAAAGGTGAAAATGAATAAACAAAAAGGAAAATGGGAAAAGAAAAAAAGAATAGGCAAAAACTTGGAAGAAAATAATAAGGAACAATCAAAAAGTACTCCTCCTCAAAACACTCAAAATCAGTCTGAAATAGGACACTCTCAGAGTCTAGAAACCCTAATCAAAGCATATAAGGGAAGAATCCAAGAAGGACCAAGTCCTGCAGATCATGCAGTGGCTTATCCTATACCAGAGTTAGAACAAGAAAGAATGCTAAAGTGCAAACAAATTATCCAGGAAGCACAACTCAGATTAGGGGAAGAAGACAGTTCTCAGAGAACAATTGAACAAATTGAGGAAACAAGAACATGGGAAAGTGTTAACAAAGAGGAAAATTCACAATTAACATTCCAAATGGTCATAAATGAACAATGTAGCATTACATGTCATACAACATGGGAAAACTTGTTAAAACAAAATCCTCACCTACAAAACAAAATGAATAAAGGGGAAACCATACCTGGAAACCTTCATTCACCAACACAAGAATTAGAGGAATTATGGTATATTCCTATTGATAAAATAGGAGGATATTGTGAAGGAGAAGAAGGGAATTCAACCCTAAAATTACAATATGGAAAAAATTCAGCTAAAGCCATTTTGGATAGTGGATCAGGAGTGGCCATAATGACTAAACGAACTTGGGAGAAATGGGGAAGAAATGAATTACTACCCACTAAGATGAGATTACAACTTGCAGATGGGCATGTAGAAAAACCCCTAGGAATTTGGGAGAAAGTGATTGTGGACATATGCGGAATAGAAATAGAGCATACCTTTGCCATAGTAGAATTTCCACAATCCACTTCATATGAAATTATCCTAGGAAGACCTTTTATGAGACAAATGCAAATTGTACAAGATTGGGGTAATGATTGCTTATATCTCCAAAGCAAAGGAAGAATAACAAGGGTGAACTTGAGAAATGGGCACTACTGTGATGTATCTCCTCAAGAATGGTATAAAATACATCAAAATCAAGAAGAAAGTGAGGAATCAGACATGGAGGATTAGGAAGAGAGTGAATCAGCAATATGGAAGTGCAACATGATAAGAAATCTCATCAATGGAAAGAGAAGACTGAAAAGAGAGGAATGTGTGGAAGAAAGAAAAGTACAGGATGAAAGCTATGTGCCACAACAATTTAAAGATGAAGAGTTTGAGCCTTATGGTTGGAATCAAATCTTGGCTACTATGGATCTGGCCAGTGAAGAGTATGTAGGAGTGAAATTCCAAAATGAAGAAGGCTTTGATGTTTTCCACATTAGCATACACATGATAAGTGTACCAAAAACATAAGAGGAGCAAAATAAAGAAATAATATTACAAAAAGGAAAAACACAGTATTTGAAAACAGTAAAAGCCGAGGATGCAATCAAGGACAAAATCACAGGCAAATACAAGGAACATAAACACAAGGAAATAGAAAGAGATCAGACAAAGGAGAAGAAAGAGAAAGAGATCAATAAGGATCAATATTTTGATGTACCAGCAAATTTTAAAACTTATGAGGTAGAAGACAGACTACTCCTGAAAATGAAACCAAAAAGAGAGAAGAAAAAAGGAGAAGCTTATGACAATGAAGAACAAACAAAAAAGATTGTGATTACTCAGGAAGAAGGAGAAGAGAGACAGATAGTGATAGCTGATGATATGACCACACAAGAAGAAGAAGCCTTAAGGAGCCTGGCAAAGAACTATAGGGATGTATTTGCTTACAGTTATAAAGATTTAAGAGGGATTGATCCAAAAATCTGTGAGCATAAGATTCCTATGACACCTGATGCAAAACCAAGCAAACAGAGACACTACACATTTAATGATAAATACTCTGCCAAAATAAAGGAAGAAATTGACAAGTTGTTGGCGGCTAATTTCATTTATGAAATAGAGTACACTGAATGGATATCACCTATAGTTGTGGTGCCAAAGAAGAATGGAAAACTTAGGGTTTGTATCAACTTGAAAAAAGTGAATGCAGCAACTATAAGGGATAGTTATCCACTGCCAATAACAGATCATCTTCTTGAAAGAGTTGCAGGAAAGGAGGTTTACAGTTTCCTAGATGGTTTCTCAGGCTACAATCAAGTGCCAATAGCCTTAGAGGACCAACACAAGACTGCCTTTTCTACGGAATGGGGGGTTTATGCCTTTAGGGTTATGCCCTTTGGACTAACCAATGCTCCAGCAACCTTTCAAAGATTGATGTGTCATATTTTCAAAGAATTCCTGAGAAATGTAATGGAAATCTATGTGGATGATCTGTGCACTTTTTCTTTAAAAAGACAAGATCATTTACAAGATTTAGAAAAAATATTCAGGAAATGCAGGACATACAGAGTATGCTTAAATCCTGAAAAGTGTGTATTCTTTGTGAGACAAGGTAGAATGTTAGGTCACATAGTTTCAAAAAATGGAATTTCTACAGATGAGAAAAAGATAAAAGCAATAATAGAACTTCCAAGACCTACAAATGTGAAGGAACTCCAAACTTTTATGGGACATTGTGGGTACTATAGAAAATTTGTACACAAATTTGCTGATATAGCTAAACCCTTATATGCCTTAATTACAAAGTTTGAATGGACTGAAGAATGTGACCAAGCCTTTGAAACATTAAAAACTTGTTTAGTGACAGCACCAATTTTAAAAACACCTCAGTGGGATAAAATTTTTCATGTACATGTCGATGCTTCAAATTATGCTCTGGGATGTGTGTTAGCACAACCTATAGAAGGAAGCAAATTAGATTTTCCAGTAGCATATGCAAGTAGACAATTAAACATTGCAGAAAAAAATTACACAACCACTGAGAGAGAAGGATTGGGAATGATATTTGCTGTCAAAAAGTACAGACATTATCTATTGGCCAACAGGTTTAAATTCTTTGTGGATCATCAAGCTCTACTCTATTTAGTAAATAAACCATGTCATACAGGAAGAATAGTAAGATGGTTTCTTTTACTAATGGAATTTGAATTTGAGGTGGTGGTTAGACAAGGGAAAACACACTTGAGAGCAGATCATTTGTCAAGAATCCAGTCAAAAGAACTTAGTTCACCTATAGATGATGATTTGCCAGATACATACTTATTCAAGGTGGAAAGTGTTCCTTAATGGTCTATGTCATTAATTCCTTTACTAACCATGGGACCTTGTAGCACAACAGGGAATAACACACATCTGGTGTTACAAAGCAGAAATTTCATGTTGTTAGCTGGACATTTGTATCACCTTAGTCAGTCCGGCATACTGGAATTTTGTACTCCAGAGGAGGAGCAAGATGAATATGTAAGAAGAGCTCATTACTGGAACCCATGTACTCATGCTTCTAAGATAGTCACTTTAAGCAACCTTAATAGGATGGGAGTACATTGGCCAAACAAGATTCAAGATGTGGAGAAATATGTTGATAATTGTAGAAAATGTCAAACATTGGAGGAATCAGATTTGATAACTTTATATTGGTTTCCAAAAAACCCTGAATGGAGTGAACATATTGTAGAGGAATTGAAGAGAAAGAGGAAAGGGAAACAGGTAATAGCTGGTGCTGACTCAAGAAACTTACAAGTGATCTCGGAAGAATATCAACTCATAGGAGAACAACTATATAAGAGAGGAATGGATGGATATCTGAGAATTTGTGTTCCTGAAGGAAAGTATTTAGAAATGTTGGAGATGGCACACTCAGGAGTGGCAGGAGGACACTTTTCAAGTGATAGAACAGCCAAGCTCATATTGTACTCTGGCTTTTGGTGGCCAACCCTATTTGCTGATGCAAGGATTTATGTAAATAGATGTGATGTCTGTCAAAGGGTGACCCAACCAAACAAAAGAGATAATATGCCATTAATTCCTTTAATTTCAGCCAGAGCTTTTAGCAAATGGGGATTGGATTTTATTGGACCGATACATCCTCCAGCCAGACAAACCCATGCAGAATATATAATAGTAGCTACAGATTATTTGACAAAATGGGCTGAGGCCAAAGCTACTAAAAAAAATGATGCTCACACTACTGCCAGATTTTTGTATGAAAACATTATCACTAGATTTGGACTACCAATTGAACTGGTAAGTGATAGGGGAACTCATTTTTTAAATCAGATCATAGAAAACATGACCAACCACTTTTTGATCAGTCACAGAAAATCAGCCCCATATCACCCACAAGCTAATGGCTTAGCAGAAAGTACTAATAAAGTACTTTGTGCAGTATTGTCCAAACTAGTCAACACAAATAGAAATGACTGGGATTCTCAACTTAATCATGTTCTCTGGGCTTACAGAGTGGCATACAAAACTGCAATAGGAACTACCCCATTTAATTTAGTATATGGCCAAAATGCAGTTTTACCCATGGAATTTCTTATTCCAACATTAAAAGTGGGTAATCAATATAATTGGACAGGACATGAATTATCCGAGAGAGTCATAGATTTGGAAAAACTGGGAGCTTCTAGACTCCAAGCAGTGATGAGTATATACGCCGACAAGAAAAGACAAAAAGCTTATCATGATGTTCACATTAAAGACAAAGATCTACAAGAAGGAGACCTGGTCTTGGCTTACACAGTTAAGGAACATCAGAGAAAATTTCAGAAAAAAGGTCATGGGCCATACATTATACATCAGATAAGTAAAAGTGGAGCCATTCAGTTAGCTAGTATTGATGGAGAAATCATGCCAAATTTCATAAGTGGATGCAGAGTTAAGAGGTATGATTGTCCATTAACTCCTGATGAATGGAGAAGACTGCAAAAGGCCCACAATAGAAAAAAAGAAGAGAAGAACATCAGAAAAGAGGCTCAACAAGAAGCCAAGGAGAGAATAAGGAAATTGAAAGAAGTGTGCTTATGTGAAAACACTCTAAAACAAAAAGAACATTTGCCTGTGATCATGATGAATTATCAAAATGAAATTATGAGGGTGTTAGTAGATTCAGGAGCTCAAGTGAATCTGATTAGCTCAGCTCTGGTAAACAAATTTAACTTAAAGAGGGCTGAAAGCAGAATTTTGATCAAAACCCTAGAAGGAAAAATAATTCAGAGCATATCTTCACTTTCTATTAAAGTTAAATTTAATAATGAATGTATGGAAATAGATTGTGAAGAGTGGCCAGACCAATTCATGACTGAAAAGTTGATTTTGGGACAACCCTGGCTCAAACAAGGTAAAGCTGTTTTGAACTTTGAGAAAATGAAGCTTAATTTGACCATAAATGACAAAAAGTTTTTAATGTTTTTTCTGAGTAATGAAGAACAGGAGGTTTTTCTAGATGTTCTTGACCCAGATATGGAAGGGTTTACTTTCTCAATGAAGGACAGGAACATATTAACAATACCAAGTGCTCAAGCTTCATACAATCAAACCACACAAGACATCTTGGGAGTAAAAACAACTGGTGAGACAAAAATAAGGAGACAGTTATGGACCCATCAACAAAACAGAACTACAAACACATGGAGAAAGGGTACGCACAGATGGTATCCACCAAAACAGGAAGAGGGAATAAAATGGGTATGGAAACCAAAAGAGGCTACAAGAAGTTTGACTATGAAACATGCATACTTGTATGATACAAAGACAGTGAGAGTGAAACATTGTTGGATAAAAAAATCAGAATTGAGTCAATGGAAGAGAGATCATCTACACTTAACCTATTTTCAGATCTGTGGAACAAAATACTATTTAAAAAAGAAGAGAGAAAAGGAGGGAGAATGAATGACAAAAGCAACATGTTCTTCTAAATTCTTTTTCCTTAAAAGGGAATTAGGAGGGGAAGGAAAGCGGAAAAAAGAGACAGTATTATTATTAAAAAAAAAAAGAAGAAAAAAAAGAAGAAGAAAAAAAAAAGGAAAAAAAAAAAAAAGTATTTCAATTTCTATCTAAAAATTAAAAGCACAAAAGCAAGATATAGGGAGGGAGAAAATAATTTATTATGGAAAATCTGTATTATTTTGTTTAAAATTTTGTGACTATTTTTTATTTTTTTATTATTTTCAATTTTTTGAAGTCTTTACATTAATCATCTTTTCCATCATCTTCTTTCTATTGAAGAATTGTTTTCTTTTTTGAGTAAGGAATTGACAATTGGAGAGAGCACAGTAGATATCTTGCTACACCTGTATTGCTCACTTAAAAATTGAGTCCTTTGGAAAAAGAAAAAATTGTTTGGAACTTGCCTCTTTCATTTGTTTATATCAGTGACATACCGGAATGAGACTGTATTTTTCTTGTGAATTCTTGTGACTCATGTGGGTGGAGTGTTTTTTCTTTTCTTTTATATATAAACACAGGATGGTGAATACAAAAGAATTGACCATTCATGACTTCAAAGCTGACTCAGTAACCTTGTCAAGAGGACATTGGTTCTTGGACAGTGAAACCACAGTCGAGCAGGTGGACCTCGAATCAGATGAAGATACAGAAATTCCAGAAGCAGGAAAAGCAGTAAAAGAACTGAAGGAAATTCTGGGAGTAATAGGTCAGCACATCTTCACAGTAGCAGTGGGAGGTTATAAATACACCATGTTGTGCCAGGAGTTTTATAGGTTTCAAAGAACTACTGTCAACGTAAAAAGATGGAAAGCTGTGGGATTGCATAAACTATTGGAGGAACCAATCTTCTTCATTGACTTTGAAAGGGTAGCACAGGTAATGAGCAGTTTGGAAGAAGTTGGAACAAAGAATGATGCTTATTTCAGGTGCAAAGTGAAGAACAAAGATGATCAGGAGGTGCGTATTACCATTAAGGCAGAACATATTAGAGCTGCTTTACAATTTTTTCCAATGGGCACCAAACTGGATCAAAGCTTTGTAAAAAAGAATAAGGATACCTATACAGGATATGGAAAGTTCACGGATTTTAAAGGAAAAGAGAACGAAGAATATGCAATCAGAATGTTTTTGCAATATTTTTGTTTTCCCAAGCTGCCTAGATACACCAAGCCTCACAAATCAGTAACTCTGTTGATGTTCAACAATAAAGACAAAACTAAACCATTTGGAGTTATGGATGTCTCACCATACATCCATGAACAGTTAAAGGAAGCAGCCAAACATTGGGAACAGAAGAAATCTATGAATGGAGCCCAGTTTTTGACAAGAATTATTTATCATATCTTGGGTATGGAAGAACAATTGAAATTAGCTCCAGAAGCACAATACTTTAGAAATTTGATGTCAGGAGTAAAAAGTCCTCCCAAAAGGATGCAGGGATGAGAAACCAGTATGAGAGGAGCTGGGATGAAGAGGAGAATTATCTCTGAAGAAGTGGTTCCAGTTAAAAAGAGAAAGTTGGATCCCAGGAGAGTGGAGTTGGAACAGACTGAAGAAACAAAAGAAGAACATGTAGCAGCTCAAAAGGAGGTACAATCTTCTAATGAACCTCATCCTCCACAGACCAGTAAAGAACAACTCTATACCTATCTTACCCAAGGAAACAACAAAAGAGCTATGTATGAGGCACAGTATCAAAAAATGTTGGAAGATTACTCATGCAAAGCTACAGACTGGATTCAAGAAGAAGTGGAGCATTATGAAATATTACATGATGAAATGATGGCAGCTGATACAGAAGAGGTGTTTGTAAAGAAGGAAGTGGAGTTATTGGCCTATTTTAAGGAATTACAAGGACCTCCAGAAACCAGAACCACTGTTGTGGTAAAGAAGAAGGTGCCAAGGAAACCAGTTCAAAAGAAGAAATTGGTTAAGAAGGGGAAAGAAAAGGTAGTAGCTGAAGCTGCAACAATAAAGGCCACAGAGGAGGTGATCAGGAAAGAAACACAGAAGCTTGTCATAGTGGAAGAAGCATCAAAACCTACAGAACCTGAATTCGGGGGGCCTTCACATTTTTCATCTGATTCAGATAGTGACATTGAAAGCTTCTTGTTAAAAAGTCTGAATCTTTCAATACCAAATACTCCTAATGTGGGGACACAGGCCATAGAGAAACTGAAGACACCTGAGGATTCAAGCAAGAAGTCTCAAGAAAAGAAGACACAGGAGGAAAGAGTTCAACATATGAGCTCAGAAGATGAAAGAAGGCTATCTAAAGGAAAGGCAGTAATGACAGGAGAGGAAGGTCAAGCAAGAGAAGAAGTCAGTGAAAGTTGGGTACATACAGGAATAAAACCCATTTGGACAAAACCTTCACACTTCAAATTGGATGAAAAACTAGAGGAGTTGGCAAAGGAGATACAAAAGGGTAAGTCAATTAAAGAGCAGAAGAATCAAGAAATAGAGAAGATAGAAATGGGAGCGAGTGCTTCAAAGGTTACAGGGAAAGCAATGGAGGAAGGGATCATTCAAAGTATAAAAGAGGTGTTACATGATATAAAAAGTAGTGAGGAATTTACATCTAAGGATGATCAAGAACAGGAGAAAGAAACAGACCTCATGAGCATTGATGAACAGGAACAGGAATATACAGCTAAGGAAAGAAATGAACAAGTTGCTGGGATTGAATCAGTTTTGGTTCAGGAAAAACAGGGACAGGAAGAGGAGCTCAGGAAAGTTCAAATGGATTTGGTTGAAAAAGACTTAAACAAAAGTCAGGAAACCCTGATACAAGAACAGGAGATACAAACTAAGGGAGACCAGCTCTTGACAGAGAAGCAAAAAATGTTGGAAGAAAAGAAGTCACTAGAGGAAAAGAGGACTTCAGATTTCTCAGAACAAAAGATAGCAAATATCAAAGTAGTAGATTTTAAAGAAGCTGATACCAATCAGGAGACAAAGAATGATGACCATAGTCATGAAGAACAAGACATTCAGGATATGGATGATGAAAAAGCAGCAGAAGGAGATGATCTGGATAAAGAAGACAAGCAAATTGAGGTTCGACAGGCAGAAGTAGAAGTAGGGCTGGACAGAATACCCAAAAATATAAGAGCAGCTTGTCAAATAATCATGAGCAATATTGAACAGTTCAGACCATCTAGTAGGAATATGATTATATCAGGTATGGTGGCTGAATCTGAATTTGAAAAAGGAAGTTTGATTATCAAAGAGCACAAGAAGGAAAAAGAGCAGATGTCAGAGCAGTTAAGGATGATGAAGGAAAAAAATGAAGAATATGTTAATAGGATCATTGCTTTGGAGGAAGCTGAGGTTCAGAAGCAGAACAAAATCCAATATTTGGAAGATAAGAGTGGAAAGTTATCAGAGCAGAATGCTAAAATGGAAATGGAATTAAAAACCATAGGAGGGAGATACAGAACCCTACAAACCTCTTATCAAATTTTGACCAGGGCTTATGAGGATATTAATAAATTGTTGTTAGAAGAGGGTCTACTTAAAGAGGAAGGCAAACCTACTCAGTTAAAAGAAGAAGAAAAGGAAGAGTTGCAAAAAGAGATTCAAAGACTTCAAACAGAATTAAAAGAGGCAAAAGAAATGGAGAAACAGGCTAACTCTCATGCTGCTACATCAATGAGAGGGTATCATCAATTACATATGGAGGTAGAAAAGGAAAGGCGGGAATGGCAGACAAAAATGGAGAAAGAAAGAGATGAGTGGAGGAAGGAAAAGGAATTATGGGTAGCTCAGAATCAAAGTTTAATGATGACTATAGAGGAACTACAGAAACAGCTGGAGAAATCAAAAGCTCAAGAAGGAATTCAGGATCAAGTACAGGCAGAAGATACAGAAAGAGGAGAATATGAAACAGGGGATTTTAATAAAGAACAAGATTACAATGAATCAGCATCCAAAGAACCAGAGGAAGACTACACTGAGGAATTTGTTCAGAAGTTGCTGACTAACAGAGAGTCAAGAATGGAGTTTATCAGAAAAATGCATAATGAGTATGAAGATCAGATAGTTACCTTTGCTCTGAATAAAGGCGTCAATCCAGATCAGCACCATTGGGCTGCAGATGGATTAGGAATTCCATTTTGCATGATCTTGGAAAGTATAAAGAATTATCAGTTGGCCAGAGTGGGGTTATCTTCAAACACATACCTTGAATATGAAGAGGATATTAATGTTACAAAGGAATTATTTGAAAGAGCAAATCCCAAATGGAGGAATAAATGGTTGGATGCCAATAAGGAATGTAGGAAAATTTGGAAAGTAGCACCTCTACATTTAAAGATAAATCCAGCTTATTGCCCAGTTGCCAGAAGAAGAGAGTGGACTGTTTTTTGGGAAAGAAGAAAAACAGGGCAGATTCCAGCAAAATGGCTGAACTTTCCTAAAATAGCAGGTCCAAAGGCAGGAACTTGGCCTACTAAGAGTTACATGGTGAATACTGCTGAGGCTGTCATATCAGATTATAAAGATGTTAATGACCCTGCTTGTATATTATTTGTCAAAATAATGAGGTTAATTCTAGCCTGTATAGAGACCTACACTGATACAGATGTCAGAATTTTGAACTACATAGGTTTTAATTCTCCGACAGATGCTCTATTGTTTGATCTAAGTGAGACACCAGACAGGATTTGTTTGATGGCCTACTACAGTAGAATAATATTTTTGGGCAGTCATTTTTTGCAAATATTTGAAGATGCTTTTGATTATGGATTCTTTGAAAGGGAGTCAGAAATTTTTGGAAACTTATCTGTTGTTAGAAAAGCAAGACTTACTGCCTATGAAGCTGTTTACACAGAATACTTGAAGAAGGATGTCATAGATAGGCCTGAAGCTACAGTACAATGGAGGAAAGCCTTGTTTGAAATGGTCAATAACTTGAATGTCACAGAAAGGAAGAGCCATGATTTGGTGTCACAAGTGTACCAAAGGAAGAAGAAATAAAGTTGAGCTCACATAAGGAAGTCTTTTGTCAGGAGCCAAAAGCTCTAGGAGGGGAAGAATGTTGGAAAGGAGTATTTTTGGAAAGCATTTTTGATATAGAAAATTAGTAAAAAGCCAAAAAACTTGTGAAATATTTATGCAATGATTGTAAAAAAAAGGGAAGAGTCTTCCTTATGTAGTCAAGGACCTCATGTAATTTTTGTAGAATTTTTAGAAACTCTTAGATAGCATATTTTTAGAAA
>CM035436.1:126982006-126989506 GCA_020310875.1 Ceratopteris richardii
CACATACACATACACATACACATACACATACACATACACATACACATACACATACACATACACATACACATACACATACACATACACATACACATACACATACACATACACATACACATACACATACACATACACATAAATATACACATTCACATACACATACACATACACATACACATAGACATACACATACACATACACATACACATACACATACACAAACACATACACATACACATACACATACACATGCACATACACATACACATACACATACACATACACATACACATACACATACACATACACATACACATTCACATACACATGCACATACACACACACATACACATACACATACACATACACATACACATACACATACACATACACATACACATACACATACACATACACATACACATACACATACACATACACATACACATACACATACACATACACATACACATACACATACACATACACATACACATACACATACACATACACATACACATACACATACACATACACATACACATACACATACACATACACATACACATACACATACACATACACATACGCATACACATACACATACACATACACATACACATACACATACACATACACATACACATACACATACACATACACATACCCATACACATACATATACACATACACATATACATACACATACACATACACATACACATACACAAATACATACACATACACACACACACATAAATACTTATACACATTCATACATACATACACATACACACACACATACACATACACGTACATGTACACGTACACACACACGTACACATACACGTACACGTGCACGTGCACGCACACGTACACGCGCACGTGCACGCACACGTACACGCGCACGTGCACGCACACGTACACGCGCACGTGCACGCACACGTACACGCGCACGTGCACGCGCACGTACACGCGCACGTACACGCGCACGTGCACGCACACGTACACGTACACGTACACATGCACGTCGACATCCACATCCGCACACGTACACGCACACGTACACGTACACGTACACATGCACATCGACATCCACATCCACATACACATCCACATACACATACACATACACATACACATACACATACACATACACATACACATACACATACACATACACATACACATACACATACACATACACATACACATACACATACACATACACATACACATACACATACCCATACACATAGACATACACGTACACATACACGTACACATACACATACACATACACATACACATATACATACAAATACCCATATGCATATGCACACATACCCATAAGCATACACATACACATACACGTACGCATACACATACACATACACATACACATATGCATACACATAAACATACACATACACATACCTTTACACATACACATACACTTACACATACACTTACACATACACATACACATACACATACACATACATATACACACACATACACATATACATACACATACACACACATACACATACACATACACGTACACGTACACGTACACATACACATACACATACACATACACATACACATACACATACACATACACATACACATACACATACACATACACATACACATACACATACACATACACATACACATACACATACACATACACATACACATACACATACACATACACATACACATACACATACACATACACACACACATACACACACGCATACACACACACATACACACACATACACACACATACACACACACATACACACATACACATGCACATACACGTGCATATTAACATGCACATGCACATACACATACACATAGGCAAAGACATACACATACACATAAACATACACATACACATACACATACACATACACATACACATACACATGCACATACACATACACATACACATACACATACACATACACATACACATGCACATGCACATACACAACACATACACATATGCATACACATACACACACATACACATACACATACACATACACATACACATACACATACACATACACATACACATACACATACACATACACATACACATACACGTACAGATACACATACACATACACATACACATACACATACACATACACATACACATACACATACACATACACATACACATACACATACACATACACATACACATACACATACACATACACATACACATACACATACACATACACATACACATACACATACACATACACATACACGTACACATACACATACACATACACATACACATACACATACACATACACATACACATACACATACACATACACATACACATACACATACACATACACATACACATACACATACACATACACATACACATACACATACACATACACATACACATACACATACAAATAAACATACACATACACATACACATACACATACACATACACATACACATACACATACACATACACATACACATACACATACACATACACATACACATAGACATACACATATGCATACACATATGCAAACAAATACACATACACATACACATACACATACACATACACATACACATACACATACACATACACATACACATACACATACACATACACATACACATACACATACACATACACATACACATACACATACACATACACATACACATACACATACACATACACATACACATACACATACACATACACATACACATGCACATACACATGCACATACACATGCATACACATACACATACACATACACATACACATACACATACACATACACATACACATACACATACACATACACATAAACATACACATACACATACACATGCACATACACATACAAATACACATACACATACACATACACATACACATACACATACACATACACATACACATACACATACACATACACATACACATACACATACACATACACATACACATACACATACACATACACATACACATACACATACACATACGCATACACATGCACATACACATACACATACACATACACATACACATATACATACACATACACATACACATACACATACACATGCACATGCACATACACATACACATACACATGCACATACACCTGCATTTACACATGCAGATACATATACATATACACATACATGTACATATAAATATACATATACATATACATATACATATACATATACATATACATATACATATACATATACATATACATATACATATACATATACATATACATATACATATACATATACATATACATATACATATACATATACATATACATATACATATACATATACATATACATATACATATACATATACATATACATATACATATACATATACATATACATATACATACACATACACATATACATATACATATACATATACATATACATATACATATACATATACATATACATATACATATACATATACATATACATATACATAGACATACACATACACATACACATACACATACACATACACATACACATACACATACACATACACATACACATACACATACACATACACATACACATACACATACACATACACATACACATACACATACACATACACATACACATACACATACACATACACATACACATACACATACACATACACATACACATACACATACACATACACATACACATACACATACACATACACATACACATACACATACACATACAAATACACATACACATACACATACGCATACACATACACGTACACATACACATACACATACACATACACATACACATACACGTACACGTACACGTACACATACACATACACATACAACATACACATACACATACACATACACATACACATACACATACACATACACATACACATACACATACACATAACATACACATACACATACACATACACATACACATACACATACACATACACATACACATACACATACACATACACATACACATACACATACACATACACATACACATACACATACACATACACATACACATACACATACACATACACATACACATACACATACACATACACATACACATACACATACACATACACATACACATACACATACACATACACATACACATACACATACACATACACATACACATACACATACACATACACATACACATACACATACACATACACATACACATACACATACACATACACATACACATACACATACACATACACATACACATACACATACACATACACATACACATACACATACACATACACATACACATACACATACACATACACATACACATACACATACACATACACATACACATACACATACACATACACATACACATACACATACACATACACATACACATACACATACACATACACATACACATACACATACACATACACATACACATACACATACACATACACATACACATACACATACACATACACATACACATACACATACACATACACATACACATACACATACACATACACATACACATACACATACACATTCACATACACATACACATACACATACACATCAACATACACGTACATGTACATGTACGACTACACGTACACGTACACACACGTACACGCACACGTACACACACATGTACACGCACACGTACACGCAACATACACATAGACGTACACGCACACATACACATATAGGTACACATACACGTACACATACAGCTCCACATACAGGTACACATACACGTACACATACAGGTACACATACACATACACATACACATACACGTACACATATACCTACACATACATCTACACATACACCTACACATACACCTACACATACAGCTACACATACACCTACACATACATATACACATACACATGCACATACACATACACATACACATACACATACACATAGACATAAACCTACACATACACATACACATACACATACACATACATATACACAGACATAGACACATACACATACACATACACATAGACATACACATACACATAGACATAGACATACACATACCCATACACATACACATACACATACACATACACATACACTTACACATACATATACACATACACATACACATACACATACACATACCCATACACATCCACATACACATACACATACACATACACATACACATACACATACACATACACATACACATACATACACATACACATACACATACACATACACATACACATACACATACACATACACATACACATACACATACACATACACATACACATACACATACACATACACATACACATACACATACACATACACATACACATACACATACACATACACATACACATACACATACACATACACATACACATACACATACACATACACATACACATACACATACACATACACATACACATACACATACACATACACATACACATACACATACACATACACATACACATACACATACACATACACATACACATACACATACACATACACATACACATACACATACACATACACATACACATACACATACACATACACATACACATACACATACACATACACATACACATACACATACACATACACATACACATACACATACACATACACATACACATACACATACACATACACATACACATACACATACACATACACATACACATACACATACACATACACATACACATGCACATACACATACACATACACATACACATACACATACACATACACATACACATACACATATCACATACACATACACATACACATACACATACACATACACATACACATACACATACACATACACATACACATACACATACACATACACATACACATACACATACACATACACATACACATACACATACACATACACATACACATACACATACACATACACATACACATACACATACACATACACATACACATACACATACCACACATACACATACACATACACATACACATACACATACACATACACATACACATACACATACACATACACATACACATACACATACACATACACATACACATACACATACACATACACATACCCATACACATACATATACACATACACATATACATACACATACACATACACATACACATACACAAATACATACACATACACACACACACATAAATACTTATACACATTCATACATACATACACATACACACACACATACACATACACGTACATGTACACGTACACACACACGTACACATACACGTACACGTGCACGTGCACGCACACGTACACGCGCACGTGCACGCACACGTACACGCGCACGTGCACGCACACGTACACGCGCACGTGCACGCACACGTACACGCGCACGTGCACGCGCACGTACACGCGCACGTACACGCGCACGTGCACGCACACGTACACGCGCACGTGCACGCACACGTACACGTACACGTACACATGCACGTCGACATCCACATCCGCACACGTACACGCACACGTACACGTACACGTACACATGCACATCGACATCCACATCCACATACACATCCACATACACATACACATACACATACACATACACATACACATACACATACACATACACATACACATACACATACACATACACATACACATACACATACACATACACATACACATACCCATACACATAGACATACACGTACACATACACGTACACATACACATACACATACACATACACATATATATACAAATACCCATATGCATATGCACACATACCCATAAGCATACACATACACATACACGTACGCATACACATACACATACACATACACATATGCATACACATAAACATACACATACACATACCTTTACACATACACATACACTTACACATACACTTACACATACACATACACATACACATACACATACATATACACACACATACACATATACATACACATACACACACATACACATACACATACACATACACATATACATACACATACACATACACATACACATACACATACACATACATAGACACATACATACATAGACACACACATACACATACACATAGGGATACACATACACATAGAGATACACATACACATACACATACACATACACATACACATACACATACAAAAACACATAGACATACACATAGACATACACATACACATACACATACACATACACATACACATACACATACACATACACATACACATACACATACACATACACATACACATACACATACACATGCACATACAACATCACATACACATACACATACACATACACATACACATACACATACACATACACATACACATACACATACACATACACATACACATACACATACACATA